>JAJEKB010020868.1:581555-602587 GCA_022393335.1 Macrotrachela quadricornifera | reverse complement strand
ATATCCTTACGTGCCCCGATCTTGGCTACGCAACAAAAAAAACCCGACCTCAATAGCTGTTACCATTCTCGAGTTATTCAACTTACAATCACTCGCCTTCTATTATGAAATGGATAGTAGTAATATTTTGTAACTTATTTGTATGTCCATATTCGTTCAGGGATAGTTCTTAAAACATAATTTAACGACTGGTAGATGGTAATTAGATCTAATTCAGTCGAGAGTCAAGCAAGTCGCATTGACAAGCGTTACTTGTCATTTTATCTTAAAATAAATGCAAGTTTTTTCAGATAGTTTTACATTTACGATTTTATCAGTCCTCAATTTCACTAAAATTTGTACAAGATGAAACGATAATTTTGTTGAAAAAATTCCTATATTGAAAAATGAATATGAATGATATTAGAAAAAAATTATTTACAATTCAATATATGTAAGTTTGATTATAGTTGACTACAAAACAATGCAGAATGAAACGAAACATTCACCTTCCTATGAATATTTATTGATAAAAATCTTAGTTCTTTTTTTGTTATTAGTTATTATTACATTATTTATGTTAAAAAAACCTTTGAAGATTTGATTTTTGGAAAAAAACATGATAATCTTAAAATTGAAACTGATTGATGAAATACTAATTTTGTAGGATATTTTCTAGCTGCACATAGTATCCCCTCATTTTTCTTTCATTTTAATGTTTATTACTTTTCATTATGTTGATTGTATACTCACATTTAGTAGATATGTTAGAGAAAAAATTATGTTATTAGTTGCTACGTTTCTCTTTTTTTTGTTATTTACATTCATTTTTAGTTAAACTATAGCATTTATTATTGTAATTGCTTAAGAAAGATTTCTTAACAACAATTAAATTCATTACAAAAAATAAGTTTGTTTTATAAAAAAAACTATCTCGTTCTTGTTTTGCCTTTTCTATACACATTAAATATAAAGTATTCTTTTTTGAAATGGTTAAATCAATTCATTGAGCTCCAACATCAACAAGAAAGGTTGTATTCAAATTGCTAGAAACTAGTGAGTGAAATGATCGACTTTTTCTCTCTTTCTAAAATCAATAATAGATCATGTATCAAAACTGAATCATAATTAAATGAAGAATTTTTTATTTGTATTGATTATTCACACGTTATATTACATAATTTGATCATCTAAATAATCATTTCCGTTCATTGAAATCTATGTGTCTACATTTTATTAATATTAATCGTCATACAAATTTAATTTGTCTATTTTTATGTTAACACAATAAGCACGATTCAGTTTTTTCAGAGAATTTTTGTGAGATGTTCATTTTCACGGACAGTTAATTTCTAACAAATGCACTTAATGTCCTCTTCACTATCTTGTACAGATTATTTACCATTCTCTTCTTTGGACCACCACGTAATGAATCATTTTCTGTGAGCAACTGGAGATTTTCCGAATTCATTTTTCGTTTCTTTTCATATTATATATAGCACGTGTGAGAAAAAGGAGAAAATTTCTGAGGTTTTTCCGCTTATTCTTGTCTCTCTCTCGTTTTGTATATGAAGCCGATCGAAATTGTGGGATAGTACACATGTCGTTTAAAGAAACCGACACAGAAGAAAGCGTTAGTTCACTAAGTGAAGTGAACTCTTAGGATGATGATTTTGATAGAATGCATCTTGAAACTGGAAGTTCCGACGAAGAAATGACTGATGACGAGATAGACTCGAACGTCTGGTATGAAAGTAAACCAGAATCGGATGATGAATTCATGGAAGATCATGAACTTGTTGAAGAAGTAACTTCCACATCAAAAGATAATACAATCGATCCTACAGATTGCCATCGACATTTCATCACAGACAAAATTATTGGCCTTATATTTCACGAAACTAATCGATATGCGGAGCAATACTTGAGAACTTATGAGATTAGCAGCCGGTCAAAATTTCGGCAATGGAGACCAACCAGTGATAAAGAGATGGAATTTGTACAAATGTCGAAAATGGAATACTACTGAAGCAGTAGTCAGTTCTATGGATCGGAAATTATTCGAAATGCCGTGTCAAGAGAGAAGTTTGAATTACTCCTGAAATTTTGACATTTTTCGAACAACGATAACAAAAATTCAAACCAAGATAGACTATTCAAGTTAAGACTACTATTGGATTTATTGAAAGCGAAATTTTTGTCAGTATATATGTCTGGCTCGGTTGTTACTATCGACGAAACTATGACGCCATGGCGAGGTAGGCTGTTGTTCAAACATTATATCCCAGGAAAAGCACAAAAATACGGTGTAAAAATGTACAAGCCAGAGATGGGCACAGGGCAGGGTAACCCTGTCCTGCCCTGCACCCTGCCCTGCCCTGAAACAGGGCAGGATGAAAAAAACGAATTCTACCCTGTCCTGCTCCAGGGCAGGGTAGAGATGGACAGGATGCAGGGCAGGGTGCAGGGTAAAGATTTTCTTCCCTGCAAATATTTTTTTATATCTGCGAGAAGCCAGTTTTTTTATTTTTTCAAGAGATAAAGCACTAAACGACACGAGAGAGGACGGTATCAATTAACAGTTAGAATTTTCATCTACAAATGCATATAGAATATAGTGAAAGAAAAGAAAAGAGAATATAACAATTATTGGACAGCTTATAGTTACATTTATTACTCGTGTATCTTTGTCAGTTAAAACAAAAAACAAATACATGATGAGGTCTTTACCAAATGAAAGCGGAGCAAATCTACAACCAGATAAATTAGATATTTTATTAGTATAATCAGTAGAAAAACAGTTATATAAACATTAAAATGTATATTTTTTTGTTATTTTTTTTGTCGCTGATAAAAGTTTTTATATCTTGTCTTTTTATTTATTTTTTGGATATTTCGTGCAGGTAAAGGTTACTAGTAAAGATTATGGATATATGTTATTTTTTTTGTTATATTACCTGTGAATTAATGTTATTGCGACATAGATTAAAATAAAATGATGTATCACAATACCATTTAAAATGTTGTTATTATTAAATTTGATTAGTAAAATTCATCATATATTGCATCGGATTTGCAGGGCACCCTGCCGTCCCCTGCTTCATTCTGATCTGCAGGGCAGGGTTCGTTTTTTCTCTTGTCCATTTTTTTTAACAGGGCAGGGTAAGGTAAGAGCAGGGTACAGGACAGGGCAGGGTACAAAAAAGTTACCCTGTGCCCATCTCTGGTACAAGCTAGCGGCTAACAATGGATATACCTGGAATTACATGATTTATACTGGTCAGCAAGATTCTAAACCTAGTCATGAGCATGCTCAAGCCGTTGTAATGAATTTATTGAATGTTCTTAAAGGATGTGATCGAACCGTAGTAGTTAATAAATTCTTTATCAGTATTTCTTTTGCAAAACATTTGTTGGAACATGATACTTATCTTAGCGGGACACTAAGAAGTAATCGTGTCGGATCGAGAAACAAAGTTCTTCAGAAAAACCTTAAACACAGTGAAGTTTACGGGATCCAGAATAAAGATGGTGTAAAGTTGATCCGTTGAAAAGACAACAATTATGCTTTGATGATATCGACCAAGCCATCATATTCAACAACTGTAGTGGACACGGGAGGACCCAATCGTAAAAAAAAGCGTATCATGAAGCCACAAGTTGTATTAGATTACAACAAAGGAAGACAAGGTACTGATTTATCTGACCAGCTATCAGCATACCATACGTATCTAAGGCAGTCAATAAAATGGTACCAAAAGGTGGCATTTGAATTAGTTTTTGGCATGGCAATAGTAATTAGATATTTGATATACAAGGAAAACTACACGGCAAGCAAAGTGGCCATTCTACAGTTTCGAGAAAGTCTCGTCCGATCTTTACTACTTGACATGCCATTCGAAAAGCTAAAACCGAATCCGAGACAAAAGACAACAGATCAGATGAAGCGCAAACTCGCTGAGCATGAGCTCGAAGAAAAAAAAGGATCTGCTCGCGATGTCCGAAGACGTTATGCTGGCTGCTATGAGAAAATTAGGCAACAACAACAACAATCAAGAGAAGCTGGTAGTATAGCTGCAAAGAAAATAAAAAATGTTTGTCCTGATTGTGGAAAGTTCTTGTGTCTTGATTGTTTTAATGAGAAACATCTCACTGTGTAATAAATGATTGAATAGTATTGGAAGCAGAATTGATGACACGTAATGTGTAGTCTCTAAGGAAACAATTGGAAAAAGATGTTTTTCTATTAAGTTTCTTGTTTAAAAATAAGTGGGACCCACAGATGGGTCCAATCGCGCCCCATGTGTTAATCAATACAAACATAAACTTGTAAAACTAGATAGCGTGCAAGTATTAATAATAGACGAAATATCAATGCTTGATTTTACAATGTTTCAGCAGAGGGATGCTCGCCTATAGTAAATAATGAAGTCAAAAAAACCATTGGGTGGAATATCAGTTGTAGTTTTGGGCGATTTCAGTCAACTGAGAGCAGTTGGCGATAAATATATATTTCAGTTTAACAATTCATGGAATGCTTTAGTAGATAATCCATTATGGTCACTTTTGGAATTATTCGAATTGACAGAAATAATGAGATAAAAAAAATAATAAGGCTTTTGCCATTGCATTAAGTAATATAGCAAAAGGAATGATGACACATGAAGATATTAATTAATTAAAATCACGAATTGTTTCAGATGAAAATTTGGAAATGGTGGGAGACGCAATAAGAATATTTAGAAGTAATGCTGAAGTTGGCGCATATAATACAAAAGTATGGGCCAGTCTTAATGCCGACGGTGCAACTGCTAATGCTTATGACTTTTATCTTAGTGATGGACTTGCATCAATAAGAGAAAAGCATTAGGCAACATAAAAAATTTGAAAACAACTGAAACTTATGGTTTATTACTCAAAATTGATTTGAAAGTAGGCACTAAGTATATGATGACAGTGAATGGTGCAGATAGTACCATGTAGGCTATGGATTAAATTTAGTGAGAAGAAAACTAGAAGAAAAACTAAAGCCAAATTTCATAATGATTAGTTCACAAGATAATTTCTCAAGAATCATATTCAAAAACCGAAAGTTAATTTTGGATGTCCATCATAAGTTTTTCTAGAGATGATAGAGCCAATATTTTTACATGACTAGATTGATCAGATGCTTAACTTCGAAGTTATGAAGAGTTTTTTCAAAAATTCTTTTTACTCGCTGAGAAAATTCGATTTTACCGAATTCTGTAGAAAATAGTCAGGATTTTGCTCATATTTCTCAGTTTCTATCATCAAAACTAAATTTTTAGATAATAAGATTACCTTGTTTGGAATCAGCATAAAAAACTGAGTCAGTTAATATATATTTTCAAGTTTCCTTACCTTTTATTTTTTGATAACAAATTTTAAGTAGCATTTCAAGAGAAAATTCGAAAAACCTTGACGTATCCGAAAATGATAAAACTATATATCATTGGGAAACTATTATGTGAACTAATACTGCGTTCTAAAAAAATGAGTTAAAACTAGTTTCTTATTCAGTTTTCTATGATGAATCAGAAAATTTCATCTCGCAACAAAGTTTAAAAAAGATAAATCTATAAAAACTTGCCAAATTATCTGTTTTTCAATTTTTCAACGAGCAAAAAGTTTTAAAAAACGTAAGGCTCATATATTTTTGTCCACCTTGAAATTCTCTATCGAATGGTTTATTAAAATATAAAAAATAATGAATTGTTTTAACTTTATTTTTACTTTGCGTGCATCTTAGAAGAAGTTTCAACAAAAACATTTTTTTTTCTTTTTCTTTCTTAGCTGGATTGCTTCTTCTTCTGTGTATTTTTATGATATTAGAAAAAGAAGAGTGAAAACATGGTTCGATAATCAAGCGAGTCGTGCATTTTGAATACTTTTATTTTCTTGATAAGTGTTGATGAAAGATGAAATAGAAATCAGCACTGAAATTAATTAGAAAATGTTGTAGAAGTGAACACTTTTTTCTTTATCAATCTCGAATGTTGTGCATTCCTTTTGGTTGACAACTTGTGATGATTTATAGGATGTTATTAACATTGATTATTTTCTTTTCACATCTTTCATCTAGTCTTTTATTCAAAAACTGATCAAAGTTTTTGCTTAAGACTGTCTCTCTTTGAATTTAAAATAATATTTATTATGATCATTAAATCCAAGCAGCGTGGACCAAGGCGATTCACTAGGTTCCTTGATTGTACAAGTCTTTCATCATTAAAGTGTCTGTTTGTCAGTATCAATAACTGAACTAAACTAGTGCACCTGCTGTTCGTTGCTATATTTTCCGTTATGACAATACGATTAATGTAATTTTGTTTGTTTTGCTTTTTCTTAATGATTGATTATTTCTTTTCTTCTGATAGCAATGATTTCTTAGTTGCAAACGCCTTTGTTTCATTATTCTCATATGTTTTCTTTCTATTTTCTAATTTCTCTTGCACGTAATTTCCCTTTTATTTTTTCATACCTAGCAACAAAGAGAAGAATAAATTATGAAGCATCTTTTAATAACTGAAGTAGAGGCAGAAGTGAATTACTTCTATTTATTTGGCTAGATTTTGTCAATGACAACCAAAAAAAATTATTACTTCTTTTTTTTCTTTTCCCCTGTTTATTTTGAATAAGTAGTGCCCAGAGACGTATTAATATATCAGGAAAGACAAGAATACTGCCAGTATACCGCACTTGAGGCTGTAACGATACTCCCAGTATATAGTAATTGAGGACCCATGCAGATTCTCCACATTTCAGAATTTAAGGATCTATGCATACTCCCAAGTTACAGGGTTTGAGAATACTGAGTCCAGAAATGATTGGTTTTCTTTTTTCTCTGACATAGATAGATAGTTTACTGTGCGGACAAACACGGACACATGTAAATACATCGCCAATTTCAGGTTCTAGACCCTCACTACAGTTAAGGGAATTATTTAAAGTACTTTTTGTTGTCAATCCTGACATAGAAAACTTCTCTCAATTATTTTTTTTCTTATTTTAGAATTTCTCCGATCAGTAAACTTATTCAAATTGCTCGTCAAAAATTCAGTTTAACTAATTCAAATATGATTTTTTTGGCTTGCAATTTTTAATAATTCTCGAAAATTTCTAGAAGATTCTTTTCTCAAAATAGTTTATCAATTTTGCTCTAAATTCGCTAACTTTGTCTTTAATCAAAACTTTATTTCTAGAAAAAACTAATCAAATTGTTTTGTGAATTTGCAAGTAGCAAATACTTTATTGTTTCAAAGGATTGATTAGTCTAATCCACTCATCTCTCTCGATGAAGCCTAAAGATCTATTGTATTGGTTTTATAAGCATATTTATAATTACAATCTTTTTATACCCGAACCTGATGAATATGATGATGATGATGTTCATCCACAAGATCCGGCAATTATCCTTAAAAGGCAAAAATATACAACTTGGCTGTATGTTTTTATTCTCATGGGTAAGTACTGTGTAAATTTTTCGTTTTTAAACTTAGATCAATTAATAAGTTGGCAACTCAACTTAGAGAGCTGTACAATACTGATCGAATTTTGTAAATTGCGGATTCTTGAAGATTCCTGAATCCTAAACTGTCAAATACATGACTGGATATTAAGAAACTGTAACATAAGGACAGATCCGGGTTGAACGATTCGATTCGGAAACGGTCGGTTATGGACAATTCCGGACATCACATAGAAACAGTATTCCGATGAATGGATTCGGTGGCAGGATTTGTCCAGTTCCACCTGGAACCGACAGGAGCCTGTCAAAACTGGCAGTTGGATACGATAATCGGAATACTGCTTCCATGTTTCATCGATGTCCAGTGTTTTCCTGTCGGAAACGGTGATTTTTCTTCCTCTTTCCGACCAGTTTGGGCCGTTTTCTGACGCTAGAATCTTGAACCTGGGCTACCTAGGACGATGATAAGATTTCAGGAACTACGATTTTTTTGTCAGATTCTTGTGAGATTTCGCCCATATTCAAAGACCTTGTATGTATTTCATACGATCTTACGTCTGAGTTTTTGATCTGAAAGCAGGAAACAGATATTTTCCGCTGGTTTCGGCCGATTCCAAGGGATTTCCGTCCGGAAGACATACGGAAAATAGAACGGATATTCTGAGCTGGAAAGCACCGTATCATATCTGATAACTTTCCTGCAAATCCTGTGTCCAGTACCATCTTAGAAAACTACAATAGCCGGGCAGGATTTCTTCGGAAAATTTATCATATCTAGCCTTAAACGCAACGCAAAAGGCTAGATTCAATCCGATATTACTCGGGTCGATAATTCCCGCTTCCGGATCCGGCAGGAACCTGCAGAAAATGGCAGCTTTTCCAAGCAATGAGCCATGTTCACAATTCGTTTATAAGGTACCCGACAGCAAAAATTGTACCTTAAGAGAGACAATATGTTGCTAAGTGCGGCTTCTCTCTTTTCATCCTTTTCTTCTCTCTCTCTCTCTTCTTGGAAAGCTGATCATCAATGACAAGCAACATCACCTTACCTCTTTTATCTTCAATATTTTTTGATGTTTTTGTTTCCTTTTCCATTGATGTACATAATCTATTTTGTTGTAGAAAGGAAAAATGTATGCTTGTATTGATATCGAAATAAGATTTATCAAAATCGAACATAACATATATAAATATATATACAGTAAAACCTCTTTATAGTGAACATCTTCGGGACCGGAAAAAAACGTTAACTATAATGAGTTGTTTTCTATAGAGAGGTACATTTCTAGTAAAAATCGATTTTTCGAACTTTTTCAAAGCGTTGATTATCAGGAGGTTTTCACTATAGAGGCATGTTCAGTAATAAAAAGGATTCACTGTATATATATTTATATATGTTATGTTCGATTTTGATAAATCTTATTTCGATATCAATACAAGCATACATTTTTCCTTTCTACAACAAAATAGATTATGTACATCAATGGAAAAGGAAACAAAAACATCAAAAAATATTGAAGATAAAAGAGGTAAGGTGATGTTGCTTGTCATTGATGATCAGCTTTCCAAGAAGAGAGAGAGAGAGAAGAAAAGGATGAAAAGAGAGAAGCCGCACTTAGCAACATATTGTCTCTCTTAAGGTACAATTTTTGCTGTCGGGTACCTTATAAGCGAATTGTGAATATGGCTCATTCCGGCAGCTTCTCGCACAACTCCCATCGGAAACGATCGAAATTATCATAAACAAAATCCTTATCCAATCGGAAACATTCCTGAATCTTCATCTATCTAGCCGGGAATAAACCGGATTGTAGACGTATTGGATTGTTATACCTGCCTCCCAGGTCGATTATTCCTAAAGCCATATTCTATAAATTTCCGAAGTACCGCGGAACCAGCCGTTTCTGTGATCGATTGTTCGACCTAGGAATGGATCCGGATGTCCTAAAAACCAGAAAAATGAACCCAAAAGCCTTAACAAACAGAGCAATGAATGCGAAAGTCATAAAAAACAGAACAATGGAGCCGAAAATTCCAAAAACATAACAAAGTCACAGCGGCTGGATATGACAGGATGCGCTTCATGTTTTCATCGTACGGGAATATTGGATCCAGAGTTGGTAATCCTATGGGAGACGACCATATCCCAGGTTTGCTAAGAAGAAATATTCCGCGAGGAATATATCGAATTTTTTCCTCGAAACTTCCTCCTCTCTCCGGTCGGATGTGATAGGAACGAAAGCAGAAAAACGCGACAAATTTCTTCCCGGAATACTGCTTCTATGCAATTCCAGAAAACTCTAAGAAAACTCCGAAACCGCTCGTTTTCTTGCCATATTGTTCGATCTGAATAAAGAATTCAAGAAGCTGAAGGAATCTACGACATCCAAAAAAAAGTCAAGGAAGTCAAAAATGCGAAGAAAACGAAGAATATCAGAGATATCAAGGAATTTAAGGACTCTAAGAATAGCAGTATGTGAAGGAATCCACAGAGCAAAAGATAAGAATCGCGTGAAAGCTAATGGTAGTTATGTAACTAAAAGTCTCGAATGTACGTTAGCAATTCTGCTGTTTGGATGCGTGAAAATGGTGATAATTGCATTGTTGATGCTACACATTCCATGCGTATAAGTTTCTTCATTTTCTTTAAAAACAATACAGTTTGTGAAGGAGAGACAGTGAAAGCATGTCATTGCCGTGCGATAGAAAAGAATACGTGGAATAGGTCCATCCTTACTTGAAATATTTTGTAGACGAATTTTTTTCTAAAATAGTTGCTGTTGAAAAGTAGCATGTCGTATGCTTAGACACAATTTGAATCGAACTGTATTTATTATATGTATGCTTTCTAGAAACGTATAATAAATGAATTTTATAATTTATAAAATAAACTTTTACATTTGACTGGATCGAAAAGATTAAGTTATGGTGTTGATGTTACTGTTCGTGTAATTAGTTCCTGCAATTTCTTTAATCTCTTACATTCCTCATACTTCTTGAATTGTTTAACTTCCTTGGTTTCCTTGAATTCTGTACATTTCTTAAGCTTCTTGTAGTACATTTGCAGCTGCACACGTATCAGTTTCTCAGTACTTTAGTTGATGCTTATTGATTTTTGAATTCAGAATTCCTCATGAACTCGTAATTCACGAAATTCGACAACGTCTATCTATTGTCGATTCCAGAAGTAATTAGAGAAAACTCTGGGAGGAATATCTCTCAAACGGATGCAGCTAGCGATCTGCGGTTTTCACCAATCGAAAGAGAAGAAGTGGGGACATCTTTTCTCCCATAATGTATAAGATGAAATCCTTGTAAAGCTAATCATATTCAAAGAACATTTAAAAGAACCCATCAAAATGACCTGCCAGCTAGATGAAGTTTTGATTTTGACCTTTGATTGAGATAGAGGGGCTTGAGATCTATAGCTTCAGATATAACGCAAATGGTTGTCTTATTACATGCTAGCTTTGTGCAAATGGAATCATGTACTAACATGCGCAAATCATAGGGAATTTTGCTGATTTTTTAGTAAGTTTTTGCACTTTTTATCATGGTAGCTTGGGATTTCGATGAAAATATAGAAAAAAGTAAGAGAGTGCATTGTGTCCAGAATTATGGATTTCAAGTTTCTCTATCTACATCAAAGGTCAAAATCAAAACTTCATTTAGCTGGCAGGTCATTTTGATGGGTTCTTTTAAATGTTCTTTGAATATGATTAGCTTTACAAGGATTTCATCTTATACATTATGGGAGAAAAAGATGCCCCCAATTCTTCTCTTTCGATTGGTGAAAACTGCAGATCGCTAGCTGCATCCGTTTGGGAGATACTCCTCCCAGAGTTTTCTCCATTTACTTCTAGAATTGACAATAGTTCTAGTGAAGACTACGAAGATTTTTGATAGGGATGTAAAGAAAAAAAAAGAATGATGCAAGGGTCAAGAACAAGAAATAACTTTTCATTAATCGTTTTCTAAAAATAGCTAATAGATAGCTGAAATTTCAGTCTTGTATATAGTCATGTACAAAAAGACTCATTAATATTGATGAAAAAACTTGAATCTGGACCTGTGAAAACTTGCATTCAAAGATTTTTAACTAAATTTCATGGATAATGAATTCTATCAACTCTTTATTATTGCACAAACGGTTTGCACTTTGCTAAAAGTCTATACATAGACTGTATCTATAAGTAGGAGCATCCGATGCTTGAAGAAAATTTCAAAGCACTGTAAGGATGCATGTCGATGTTACTAGATTTTAACATTTGACAACGAAAAAATAACTGAGAAAAAAAACAAGAGATATTTAATCCGTTCGAAACTATTGAAGTTTTTTTATGTTATAACAAAAACGTTTGATAAATGTCTTTTATTCTTCATGTCATAAAAATCATCAATTTTATCGTGATGTATAAATCGGTTAATCGTGCGACTAATCACTATAAACCATTTAAATTAATAATTTTTTCCTAGTTTACTCACCAAAATCGCAAGTGATTGATGATTTTGATAACATGAGCTATTATAACGCAAAACAATCTAAAGAAAACTTTGACTCTATATAAACACTTGTTTATATAGAGCTGCCTAGTCTAGTAGAATACTCCAGTCCTTTTCCTAATGCCTCTATAATGTGATATTACTCTTGGATTTAATCAAACTTAATTTATTGTTTGTGAACTGAAATAGAGATCTTTATGATTATTCTTTAAGGAACATTTAATAAGAAATGTTAACTAATAAATTTGTGAGAATTTAATTATTTTTGTCTATCTTTATTTATTTTCAGTGTGTTTCTACATTCTTTTCTATATTACCTTGCTGAGTCCACAATCTCGAACGATTGTTGTCTCAGATATCACTCCAGTCATCTTCGATCAACTTTATCATGATCATTATAAAACTCTTTCATGTCCATGTTCAACAATGGCAATGTCTTATAAAACGTTCATTACCAGTACTTTTACATTTCATCCAATTTGTTCAAGTATATTCGTTAGTGATCAATGGATTCAATCACTCTACTTAGAAGATGCAAGTAGATATGGAGTATTAGATTTTCGAACAACTGCAAGTTCTCAAGTAAGTTAACATTTCATCTTGAGCAAATATTAATTTTCATCAGAAATAAATTCAAATCTTGAATATTATTAACTTCTCAACAGTATCTAAATAGAACAATTAATCTACTCTGAGTTTAATATATTAACATTTGAAATATCGAATAATTTATTTGTTTAAATCGATCTTTTAAAGTAGTATTCATAAATAATTCTATTATTTTATTTTGATTTAGTTCGAACTTCTATCCAGTTTGTGTACGATCTCTAAAGATACAGTCATTCAAAAATACGATGATCTTGAAAATGATGAGTTCGTTACCATTTATCTACTTCCCGAAGCATATATTCAATCAAAAGTGAATGATATTATTGAATTGTTTAAAAGCACTGTATCAAATCAAATTTTTTCATTTATAAATTATCTCAGAATAACTACTCAAGGAAACTACTTAGTTTCGGCTCTCAATACAAATTTACTGCTTGCAATTTTTTTCAATAATCGATACACTGTGGAGCCAATAGAAACACGATATCCGTCACTCATAGTTGGTGATGATGGAAAATCACGGTGGGTGGGCTGTTTAACTGGAAATCCAACTGCACCAGTTGGTTTTGATACGTTGTCAAACGTGACATATTATGACCTTCATACGTATTGGCAAACATATGGACCAAATTCTCCAATGATCAATGGTTTCTTTGGAGGATGTACTCCTCTTGAAGGTCTTCTTCAAAGCACACTTGATTGTTTATATGATATTGAATGTATTGAGTTATTGGAAAAATACTTTCCAAATCTTAAACAAGTATGTATTATATAAATCTATATTTCTTATATGATGATCTTTCTTCAGATGCAATTGACCTGGTCAGATTCTATTCTTTCTTCAAAACAAGAAAATATTTCTTTAAATGATCATTTGCTTAATCTTTTCGTGAATAAATGGTCAACAGAAACAAACTATTCAAAATATTTTGATAAATGTAATCCAAAACATTGCACATATTCGTCAACAGATGACACGAATGTTTATCAGGCAATTACTCTTTTAATTAGTTTATATGGTGGTCTCACTATTCTATTTCGTTTGATTGCATCATTATTAATCAATGTGTCATTCAAATTGAAACATCAATGGCGAAACATCAATGTTAATCGAGGTAAATTTTCAATATAATGGAGAATAGTATCATCATAAATCAAATTTATTTTTCATTTGTAGGAATGTTTAAAACATACGCACAGAACTTTACTCAATGGGCAAAACGATTAAATTTATTTAAAAAGGCTGATGAACGAACGGAAGAGTATATTAAACAACAGAAGATTATCACTCGTGTCTATTTGATTTTGTTAAGTGGTATGGTTATTATTTTCATTAGATATACGTGGATCACTCCAAAAGTTTTTAGATCCGGCTCTTCTAAAGGGCGTAGTTCAAGTTTAAGTATTTTGTTATGATGCTTAGGCATATTTAGGAATATATGCAAAATTTCAGACTTTTAAATCTTGTACTTTGCCGTAATCTACCATTTCTTCTACCTGAATAACATGCCATTTTCTATACGTTACATAATGGATGACTTACGATAAATGACAGAACTTTCAATTTCATATTTTGATCCTTACAAATATTTTATGAAAATAAAAACAAAATATACCAAAAGATGCAGCGTGAAAAGCTCTACAATCTACAATATAAAACTTGTGGTGATTGTCTATTTTTCTTTCAAAATAAAGAGTATTCTGAGTGACCAACTCTCGATTCTGCGATTCGTAGTTCAGAGCAGTTTCATTTTACTTTCAAGATAACAAAAACACAATTAAAATGAAACTATTTTTGTAAATTGTAGAGCTTTTCACGCTGAATCTTATGGTATATTTTGTTTTCGTTTCACAGAAGATATTAGATAATGCAAAGATAAAAGAAGAATAAAACGAAGGCGCCTTCTATCAAAAAATCTTATTTTTCGCAGCATCTGAATTTGATTGCTCAAAACTTTGTCGAGTTTTTAACGCAAAAACTGCAAGTGCAAAATTAGTTGTCCATCATAAATTATAGAGCTTTTCACGCTGCATCTTTTAGTGTATTTTGAATTTTAATAAAATATATTTAAGAATTAAAAAATGAAATGCAAATTTCTCTGATTTATGATGGATCATCCGTTAGCAAGTTACATACACTAAATATAAAAGCAATGATGACCCACAGCGAAGTACAAAACCTAGAAGTCTGAAACCTTGCACATAATCCTAAATATGCCTAAGCATTATAACAAAATACTTAAACTTGAACTGCGCCCTTTAAAAGAGCCGGGTCTAAAAACTTTTGGAGTGACCCACGTATAATTATAATATTGAGAGTGTGAGTATATTGATATGTTTATTCATGTTTTTCTTTCTTTAATTAGGCACATTTATCGTTCTTATACTTTTCAATTTATTGAATACTGAATTAGTTACTAAAACTGTATCAAATCCATCAATAACAACTTACAAGAATTTAGAAATCTTGTATCCAAATACATTGAGATGTCCTTGTTCAACAGTAATAATTCCTTATTATAAATTCATCTCATTGTCTCCAACATTTCATCAAATTTGTTCAAGTTCATTTATTGACGACCGTTGGATATCTCTATTAAAACAAGGTATAGGTTTCGATGATGTTGTTGATGATTGGAATTATGTCGCTTCCTCACATTTTCAATTATTATCGGAGTTTTGTCAACTGTCTAATAAAACGATCACAAAAGCTGTTCATCGTTTTCTCAGTCAATCTTTTTTTGCTGCAAGCGTAATTACTGAAATGAATTTCAATAAACAGTTAAATGATAGTATCGATCAACTTATTCAATCAACATCCATTGATTACGCTTTTCTTCTTGATACAGTACGTCTTATTATACAAGTCGATCAATTTTATATGAAATCATTAGCAGTGACCTCTGTACTCTCAAATCAAAGAAATCAACTCGTACAAGTGATGACAACTACAATAAATGATTATCAGTCAGTACAGGTATGCTTTTATTTTAAATAAAAGAGTTTTCGACCTGCTTTCTACTAATAGTATCAATGATAGTTAGCACATATTATTTAACATTATACAATTGCAAATAACAAGAAAAGATCTACAAGTCTTAACAATTTACGAACTCCCGGTTACATATACTGGATTTCAGAATACTTTGTGCGAAATACCTTTCAGCCGACTACTCACATATCTGTGTGTTTATGTAAGGCAGATAGGAATGAGAAGAAAAAAATATCAAATATAAAAAATTGAATAACTAAAAAGATTAAAAATCTCTCTTTACATAACATGCAATACTTTCTAATTACAGAATAGATTATTGGTAAATTACGATTAATTGATGATAAAATATATTTTCATTTTAGCTTAAATTTATATTGAGTGGACCCAATAGCAAAAATTCGATATTGATCAATTGTGTTTGTGCTACGAATCCCCATTGTCAAAGTCCAGTTTTCGGTTACAATTATGGTGGCATTGAAATCACTGAGAGTTATGATGGACGTTTTGGATTTATAGTCCCGGGATTAATTGCAAGCTGTTCTATCCTCGATTCTCTTACGTTGTCGACACTTGAATGCTACTATTCGGATACAAATTGTTTTTTAATTTTATCACATTCTTTACTATATACGATGCAAGAAGCTTTGGTTTTTACATTTTTTGTTGATCTTAATATTCGTCCTCTTATTTATAATCAAACGAGTCGTTTTCCTCCGAATACTCCAATTGAAATAATAGTTAATGATATGATGATTGAACAATGGAATCCATCATATTCATACAAGAGTTTTTACGAATCATGTGCACCAACTTATTGCACTTATTCTCTTCAAATTCGTAGTAAAACTCTTATTGGCATTATAGTAGAGTTACTATCTATGATTGGAGGTCTTACTGTTTCACTACGTTTAATTACACCTCATCTTATCAAGTTTATTTTTCGATTATGGACAATAATTACCAAAAAAAAACAATTACATCATCATCATCATCATCAACAAGAACAATCACAAGGTAATGGATGAATTATCTTTATTTAGTATAGATTTATTTCTTATTTTATTTAACTGAATCAATCAGAAATATTTGTTATATTAAATAAATTAAGATTAGTCTGCAGATAATTTCAAAAGTTTTGAAAATTTCTGAACCCAAAAATCATAAGTCATATGAAGTTAGAAAATATTTTTTATTAATTTCAGAACTGAGTAAAATATTTAGGATTTCAGGCAATTTTCGATGTGCACTAAACACAAACCGTTTGGATATGGTGCATACTTAAACAGAATACTCTTATTTAATAATAAAAGAGTGCATTTTAATCTGTGTTCTTAACTTACGAGTATTTATTGAATAATTTGAAAAACTTTTCAATCCTTTGACTGATTTTATCATGTAACTGGTCTAATTTTTGATAACTATCAAACATGTTATATTTCTCTTTCTCTGCATAGAAAATATAAAATGGTTCGATCGGTTGAAAACAGCTGTACGAAAATTATTTACAATCTTGCGCAACCAGCTAGTTAACTTAAATATGTTTCCTGCACGAAATTTTTCAACAAATGTAGATCGATTAACAGCTGAACGTCTTGGTCGTATAGCCACTCTTCTCTATATTATTCTTCTCATCATTGGTCTTTCTATTTCTGCTGTATATACCGTTGTTCAACCTAAAGTTCTGACAAAATCATTTGATAAACCATCTTTCAATTTATACAATAATTTAATAGAAAAGTATGGAGACAACTTGAAATGTCCATGTTCATCGATTTCATCAACATATGATCAATTTGTCAATATGTCATTGATATTTCATGAGGTAATAATCTACTTTAAATAGAAGATTAAATTGAAATGATTTTTTTAAAAAAATATTCTCTTTCTCGTAGGGAAGAGTCTACCAGAAATAAATTGTTTGCTTGCTTGCTTGTATGTCCACACCTTACTTATAACAAGTTAAGATTGTACATAATCAGTTTAATTATTATCATCATTTAAACATTTAATCTCTGAAAGATTATTTAAAGTTCCAATAATAAACAGTAGTTTCAATCTGTCGTCTAGATTATTCTGTGTAATTGAGACTATTAAATCATATATAGAAATATTTTCATCCTTTTTTGAAATTTTCGAACTCTTTTCATTATTAAAATTAAAGATATTGTATACTTCGTTATCTTAATAAATCAATTGAACACATACATACTAGAATCTTTAACAGTTTCAAAGTATTTATTTTCATAATTATTCTTTTACTAATTAAAGAAGAATTTATTAAGATGAAATTTTCTTTTTCATTAACTGTAGGTCTGTTCAAGTTTATTTGTTTCGGAAGACTGGAGAGTCAATTTGACAAATGGTCTTGTTTCCGATTTGTCTGTTTATACAATACGAGACTATCGTCGTTTTCTTTCTGCTCATTTACAATATCTCCAAGGATTATGTGAACTTTCTTATGAATCAGTGAATAATTCAATGAATCAATTTCTTTCTTCATCATTTATTACTTCTGAACTTTTACAAGAGAAAGACTTTCATGAACGTATAAATAGAATTATTGAACAGATTAAATCAAATTCTCCTACAGTATTGTCTACTATTCTTTTCTTAATTCGAAATATCAATCATGGAAATGCAATAATATCAACCTATGGAACCAATTTTGAATATATTGTTCCTTGGAGTTCAGCTGATGCAACTTATGCACCTACTCAAGCTAGAATTTATGATAATGAATGTTCATGTGGATTATATTCAAATTGTACAAGTCAAGCATATTTTATGAGAAATGATTCTTTTAAAAATATTCCAATAAAAGGTTTTAAAATCGGATGCACACCAAGTGAATCATTTCTTCTATCAACTCTTGAATGTTTCTATGATTCATTATGTATTAATCTAATTGAAGAGTATACTAATTATACAAATCGTATTAATTCAACAACAACATTTCCTATTCCTCTATCTTCAACTCAGAGTCGATTCTCTATTAATACAACAATAGATGAACTTATTAAGAATTTGTTTATTGAACAATGGATAACAACACTTAGTTATTTATCCTATTTTAAACAATGTTCACCCTTAGTATGTTCATATACATACATTCAACAATTAAATTCAATTTACACAATAACATTTCTACTTGGTCTTCAAGGTGGTCTCACAATCGCACTCAAATGGATTTGTCCTAAAATAGTTCAAATTGGAAACAAATTATATCAACGTCGAAAAAATCGAATTAACATTGTCCAACCTAATACTTCTCTTGAAATGACACAGGTTGAAACAGTTAATGGAAATATTACAAATATTAATTCAAATTTAAATTCAATCTCAACAAATGTAATACCTCAGTATGTCTTAGTTATTTTTATTTAATTCATAATCTCTAATATCTCTTTTCTAGAACAAATATTTTATTGAGAGTTCGTTGTTCTTTCACTATTTTAGTAACATGTTTATTATTGATGTTTGGAATAATGATTATCATAATATTTTCTATTAGTTATATTCGACAAGGTAAGCATTTATAGCTGATTAATGATAGACATTCGACTTTAATAACAAGTAACACTCGACTGAAACATTGAAAGTACTTATATACTAGTGCAACCTATCGATACAGCTATTGATAACACTATACATCTGCATCTGTATCAGTTTCTATACTTTTATCATTCGCATAATTAAATATAAAAAGAAAACAATCAAATTTGTTAATATGACCGAATCTGTTTATCTATGTTCACAATCAGAAACATCCTCACCTCCGACTTAAATCCAACCTATATGTGTACCTTAGGGAACAAAACTAATTCGCCACAGATAGATGCTCATCAAACTGTTCACAAATCAGTAACGTGAATGCAGATGATCAACTACGTATCTTAAGTGTACCAGATTCTCTACAATTTAGATACATATTTCATAAACACAGAATTTGGGATAAGCCAATTCAATCTTCAATATGTTCAAATATACTCCACTATAATATTCTCACCCATTTTCATAACGTCGCAACCTACGACCTACAGCTTTACCTACAATATTGAGCTTCAGCATCCAGTAGTGTTCCCATAACACAAGATTGAATACATAAGGGCACCCAAACAATATCTAACGAGAGGAACAATGGGCATCTCCACCAAATAATACATCAAGATCCACCTACACGATCATAATATAGCACACTTGAGAACCTATGAGTATCCCTTAGAGGCGGTACTTTACTTTTATTTCACCAAAGTAAAGTATATACGAAATTTATTTTAAATTGAGTCATCATATTATCATTGATCCTGCTGGCCAAATATACAAAATATCGGCTACTACATATCAGCGCTACCCTTAGGTCACTTATCACTACATATTTAAGGTATCCTTCGGTCCTAAAGTACTATATATCTAATCAGTACCTTCAAGTATTTATTTACTGGATATTTTCTATCAGGGTACCTGTCTAAGTACCTAAAAGTACTTTAGGTACGTTCAGTATCCATTCAGCTCCTATGACATACTGGTAACAGGGAACTTTTCGAGGATACCCTGTACTCAGAACACTCGCATAGAAGATTATCAATCTTTCTAGGAATCTGAAATTAATTCAGAATATATGAATTATCAAAAACTACATAATTCACCGACATATGGCTAAATCTGAATTTTCTTCCTTCTCATAAAATATATGGTCAAAATTCTCTTGTTTTTCACTTCATATTCACTAATTCTAAAAATTCCTAACGAATTTCAAGGTTCGCTCTTCTTCTCTTGTAGATGCTCTTTTTTTCTGTGTATTTTTAATTCTTACCTTTGTATTCATGACAGAATATGTTAAACTAATTAATTGTTTGTTTAATAATTCTTTCTTAGTTTTCTCGACAAGTACAAATGTTAGTATGGACATGAATATAATAACAAATACGACAATGGCAATTTCAACAACCATAATAAGTTAGTAAATGAAGGGATTTATTAATAATTGAAATAAATTTAATGTTTTGTGTTTTTTGTTTCTACTGTATGTAAACAGACCCAGGTCGAAGATTCCGACCTCCGGAAACGGTCAGGAACCGGCCGGAAACGGTATCTTTCCGGGAGCATTCCGGCCGTTTTCGCACAAGGAAATCGCCGGAACCGGCCGGAAAAAACACGGATCAGGGAAGCAGTATTCCGGACCGGAAACGGTGTATTCCAAGCATTTCCGCAAGCTGGAAAACAAACGGATCGATACCGTATCCTGCCGGAAAAAAACCAGGAACCCACGGGATACGTTCGTAAAACAACCCGGATCCCTCCGGAACCACAGCGGAATTATCTCGTAAAATTTCAGAAAAAACCGGAAAAGACACCGTTTCCCGCAATAAAATTTAAAAGGCTTTCTCAAAATAATGAATCCGTCGAAGGGAAAAGTCTCAATGAGACATCATGAAGTCTTATTGAGACTCCATGAAGTCT
>JAJEKB010020868.1:493386-576555 GCA_022393335.1 Macrotrachela quadricornifera | reverse complement strand
CTACGTTTATCCTCATTTTCAATTATTGCGGAGCGATAACAAACAAGTACTATTAACATTTTAGTTTGATTATAAACTGCATAAATTTTGCTTCTTTTTATTACTCTCTATTATATTCAGTAGAATTCCTATTATCCTTAGATTAATAACTATTAAAAGTTCATGAAAAAGATTTTAATCGTCTCTCTGTAAAAATATTCATTTGATTTTAATTTTTTAAAAAATTAATTTTTTTCTACTTTCCTCTAATTAGACGATGGATCACGAAAGATATCTCAATATTCATCATCATTGACCACTAGTAGTCCAAAATATTGTCAATTATCATATGTCTGTTCAACACCAAACTATTACTATGAAGCCATTCAATTCAATGTTTCAACTTTTGGACTTTATCAGTTTGGTTCGTATACTAGTGTTGATACATACCGATTTGTGTATTGGGCTAGTTTCGATCCTGCTTTTTCAATGAAAGATTTATATGGCTCTGATACACGGTCTAGTGGAACAAACGAATATTGGTTTAGAACGTATTTACTCAACGGCATACAATACATTTTGGTTATCACAACGGTTTCTGCAAATCGTACTGGATCACTCTCAATCTATGTAGATGGTCCAGAATTACTGAATTTCACTCGAATCGATACAAAAAGTAAGATTTAAGACTATTGAAATATTTAGTAAATTTATTCTATTCAAAATGATTCGTATTCGAGATTCCATATAGTTATCAATCTAATGAGATGAATAACTATTGAAGCATCAATAAAGAATAGTTTCAACTGTCACTTTAAACAATTGATTTTTATTGAAATACAATAAGATAATCTTTCTATTTTTCTTTAATTAGCTAATACATCACTTGTCGAATCCCATTACCCTTCAAAATGGTCTATTAACAGTCCAAAGTATTGTCGATTATCTGTCTGTTCACAATCAAATTATTATTATGAAGCTTTTCAAATAACTGTTTCGAAAAGTGGATATTATAAGATTGGATCACATAGTGATACGTATACATATGGATTTCTCTATAATAATTCTTTTGATCCTCTTTCTATTAATCAAAATTTGTTATACTCAGATGGAAACTTTGTTGGCTATTCTCGGTTCCTGTTGAACTGTAATCTTGAAATTATAACACGATATGTTTTGGTTGTAACATCATATTATGAAAATGATGCCGGACCATTCACCATTATTACAGTTGGTCCAGGCCCAGTGAATATCACTCAAATCAATATAATAAATAAGAATTTAATCTATTCAAGGGTTTTTCTAAAAGTTTTATATTTGTTAAACTTCTTACTATTTGAGAAGAGTTGGATTTTTAAAAAATGTCATATCTCTTGTTACTCATTGTTATAATTTTCAGTAATTGATAAATTGATTCATTTTCTCAATAATTGAATTCTTCCAACATGTGAAATAGATTTTCTAAGGAATCAGAATACTTATGCAATGATATTTATTCGTGACTCGCATGACTACTCAATTCTAAATTAATAGAGTTAAATTGAATTGAATATGTAGCACGTTGGTGATCGTTATCATTATCATGAAAAGTCCTATTCAAGTATCATAATCATATAAATTAGCGTCAATCGTAGCACAATTCTTTATAAGAATAGCAATGTCAGTTGTTTTTTTGACGACTTCGAGGAATAATTCTTTATTGTTACTCAGTTCGTGTTGTTACCATTGAATAATATAACGCGTGTCTCAGAATATATGTCTCTTTATGCATTTTGCCACTATATCGGTTAATGATGAAAAGTAAATATTTACAAAAACAAAAAATGGTTTTTCAAAGTAATAGAGCGGCAATAATCCAAAGAAAATGCAGTGACCGCGCTACGATTTTGACCTAGAATGGGCTCAGTCCCTCTAAACTTTTCGGAACTCCTACAATACAAAAAATTTCTTGAAAACACTCTTACACATTTCCTGATTTTTCAAAAATAATGATGACCGAGGGGGAAGATCGTTGA
Source organism: Macrotrachela quadricornifera (assembly GCA_022393335.1). Taxonomy (NCBI): domain Eukaryota; kingdom Metazoa; phylum Rotifera; class Eurotatoria; order Philodinida; family Philodinidae; genus Macrotrachela; species Macrotrachela quadricornifera. Next base: position 574,561 of record JAJEKB010020868.1, on the reverse strand, counting down.
CCAGAAAATAGTTCGACTTTAAATCAATCAGACTACTGTAAATGGGATGAACTAGCTAAGGCGATGGTTTGCCATTGAAGAATTGAATAGAGCAATGAAAAATATTAGACCCTAAAATGGATTTTGACAGTTGTAATTCATGGACCACTCGTTTGTTAAAAGTTTCTAAGAATAGTGGAGGACATTTAGATAAATAAAAAAACACTAGATCGATACGGTGAGTTTTGATCGAGTTTTCGGTAAAATACATAAAGGGACATTTATGTTGGAATATCCGTTAATTGTACCTTATTCTGATAGTTACTCTGAATGCTTTTTGGAATCAAATATCCTCTATTAAGTAAGTGTCTACACTCAACTGTCATAAATCCATTTTTCAATTTCAACTTCAAAAGTTTAACTCGAATTATGAGTTAAACATCTTTTCTGAGTAATGCCACATTATCCAGGATTTTGGAAATGTCACTGCGTCTCCTGAGGGAGGCGCCACATCTACATCCGAGAGATGCGGTCATTTGGCATCGGAGATGTAAGATTTTTCCTAGAGATGCGCATCCCTCACATCCCTACCCGCATCTCCCTCAGAAGACGCGGTGGCATCTCCAAAATCCTGAATATGTGACACTACTGATTTAGGGAGAAAGGCAAAATATATTATTCTCGTGTTACTCTTGCATCTGACTGTCAGTCTATGCTTCTCATTGTAATTTCATTTTCGTTAATATTTTGTTGACAGAGCAGTTGTATAAGCACGATTGTTTCTTCTAGTTATACCAAATCTTCAACTTTTCGATACTTTACAATTCTATCTAAGTAAAGTTAAATTTATCATCTAAAATAAAAAAAATAAGTTGTTATCTGTCTTTCGTTTTCACCAATGTTTGTGATGGTCGTAATATTTAAGATTCATCCGTCACATTGATCACTTATATTAATCGTCAAACACGTGTTAAAAAGTGAATTTTTCCTAAACTGCTTCAACATGTTTTGGATGTGTTCGTAACTGATTGAGGGAAAATATAAACATTATAAATTCTAACTTATAGATATCAGTTCCTATCAGAGCCCGAAACGAGGCAAATTTTCGCTACTTCGGTTCGATTCGCTTCGACAAGCTTCCGCCTCGCCTCGCCTCGCCTCGTTCTAATTTTTAAAAAGCTTACCTCGCCTCGACTCGCCTCGTCCGATCCTTGCCTCGCTTCGCTTCGCCTCGCTTCGAAGTTTTCATGATAAAGCTGAGTTTACGAAGTGCATAATATTTTATGAAACCTGCATTTTTAGCGTTTATATTTCTGTTAACTCATTTACTGAACACTGGAGAAATGTTTTGTGAACTTTGAACTGAAAGACTAACACAGAAAAGAAATATGATTGATTTAGAGAGCTTAAATAATAGTTTAGGATTTAGGCGAACGCTGCATGAAATCAGTTTAATAGCACTAGTTGTTTTTCGCACAATTCTAAGATATAATTGAAATGTTATGTATTTCAACGAAACAATTCAGACTTAGTCTTCAGGCTTAAATATTCAACAAAACGTTTCTTTGGTTGTTTAGTTCCCCTTCACTTCATCTAACAATTTGCATCGCTGTACTTATTGTCGAATCTCGTTCATCATACTTAAAGAACGGTGTTTTGGATGAAATTTAAGTTCTTTTCAGTTTTCACTGTCAGCTACTGGTGTATTCAACGGCTTTGACACATTCTTCAAAAGATCTTTCTTAAAAATAGACCTCTATCACCTCAATATCTTGTATGGAAACTAATTGTTTTTAAAGCAATAACATGACATGCAATTTATTATTAACTAAGCTACTGGTCATTTGTAAAAACATCGATGCCACAATGAACAATAGACTCTATGTGACAAAAGGTAGAGTCAATTCACTTTTTAAAGTATCAATACAGAAGATGTCAGTTGCATCTTTAAACTGAAAGTATTGATAGAAAACTGTCTATGATATCACATATTTCTCACAAGAAATAATGATGAAATTGACGAAAAACAATAGATTTTGATTTAAAACAAGCGGGAAGGCTAAATCAACCGATGTAGCACTTTTCAAATCGCTTCGCTTCGCCTCGACAACTTTTCGCCTAGCCTCGCTTCGCCTCGTCCAATTTTTTAAAATCTTTGCCTCGCCTCGCCTCGCTTCGTCTGGGACGAAGCGAAGCGAGGCGCCTCGACGATTCTTCGCTTCGTTTCGGGCTCTGGTTCCTATTGTCTTTCTCAATTATTCATTTAATTTGAATAAAAAAAGTGCTAATTTTTCTATGTGTTATTTTTCTTAGATGATACATCATTTGAAAAATCCCAATATTCATCATCATTGTCTATTGATAGTCCACAATATTGTCAAACATGTTCCGTTTCAGCACCAAACTATTATTATGAAGCTATACAACTCAATGTCTTAAAAAGTGGATATTATACAATTCAATCAGATAGTAGTATTGATACATACGGATCTATGTATATAAATTCTTTTGATCCATTATCTGTCAAGCAAAATTTATTATACTCAGACAACAACAATGGTGGTAATAATCAGTTTGGCCTTAGTTTAACTCTTCAAACTGGGACAAAGTACATTTTGGTTGTAACAACATATCGGGAAAGTATAATCGGATCATTCTCTATCATTGGAAATGGTCCAGGATTAATGAATTTTTCTGCAATCATTGGAACAGGTAAAATTTTAATTTAATTGTGAGTTATTGTTTAATTAAAGATACATTTAAAAATAACTAATGTTTTTTAACTCGAAAGTTAATTTTTAATATTGAAATGCAAATACTAGCATACAATTCCAAAGTGAAAGATCAATTTAATTCGTTGAGTTTATCTATAATTAACATCTGTCATCTAAAGTCAATATAAAACAGTTAAGTGAGAAACTTTCTGATGACAATACATTTGAATATTCATTACCAAACTTATTATGATTTAAAATTAGTTTACCAGAATTTATTTCAGTCTATCAGAATAGATAAATTTCAAGGCAATTTTATATTGTTGACATAGTAGTTTGTTCGTTCGTTCTATCGAAAAATCATTCTAAAATACTTTTTATTAAACATTAAGGTATAAAATTTTCTATTCATTAAATTCTGTTTAGCTGATTGTTCCAATTTCATTAGAAGTCAAAATTGGGATTATTATGGAAATAATCTTGGTCTACCAACAAACCAAAGTACTTCCAGAGATTGTTGTTATCAATGTTCAATCGATGCAAGATGTAATGCCTTTACCTGGATAAAAAATATGAGTTTGTGCTATCTCAAATCAACTATTGGAAATGGTGGAAATTCGTCTAAGATAGCCGATGGTGGATACCGTTCCGGTAAGAAATAATAGATTAGAATCGAAATTCTTTATAGTTTTTACTTTTCTCGATCTGATGTGTCCGTCGGGCTTCCAAGAAATTTATTTTTTGCCCCAAAGATCTATGATGGACAATCGGCTGAAAAATGAATTTTTCGAAAATAAAAAAAAGATTTGGTACTATTTGTCTTAGTCTCTAGCCATTAAATAAATAGATATTTCTTCAGTTCATCTTCTTTTTTTATTTACTTACTCAATAGTTAAATTTCTATATGAAATGTTTGCGTATCGATATGTCTGATGAACTTTTACCTAGAATTTGTTTTATAGATTAATATAAATCATATCGCATGAATTATTCTGATTTCATTTATTTAATCAATTAAACTATGTCCGATAGAATTTGTTAGCCAAAAATTTCAGAGTATCAATATTATACTGATGTCTTTTTCTTTTGTTAAATAATTAATAATATTGAATGAGCATAAAGTCAACGATATTCATCAATAAATTTTGTACATTTTGAAGTATTTCATCATTAGTAATTGCAAAACACAACTGTCATTCAAAAATAAAATTTTGCTGAATTTTTTAAACAAATTAAATATGGATTAGCTCATGCGGTATTCGATGTAGATAATAATTTTAATAAATTATGTCGTTAAAGGATTGTACTTGTTATAAATAATAACGGCAACTAACTTTAAAATTGATAAAGTAAAATTAAAAATATCTTCTTAGTTTTATATTTGTATTGATAAATCATCAAGAACATAAAAGAAGATAGAAATTTAACATGCAAAAAGTAAAATGAACAATTTAGTTACTCAGCAATGAGTTACAAATAAATAAATCTTTATGACGAGATAAAAAAATTTCTATTATATCTATTAGCGAGAGAACATTAACAGAATAATATTTTAACAGTTTGTCCAAATATGTAGGAACATTTTGGTAGAATTTAATTACCCATGTGCTGTTTAGTAGTCATCTTATTAGACTTTTTTTTTATCAATCTCTTCCAAAGTAGTGTATTTAAAAAGCTGATGAATCATTCGTATGCGACGACTATAAAAACTATTAATTCTCCATTAGGGCGAGTCTGAAACGAAACAATAGATTGTTCAAAGGGTTCACTCTCTTATTTATGAGAAAATGAATTTTGAAAAATTTCTACTTTTCTTAAACTTAGAATTGTTGAAGATATTCTATAAAAATAAAAATTCCTTGATTGTATTCATTGAAATATCAGTGCTAATCTTATTTAAAGATATTATGTCGGACTTGGATTTGATTATCATATACATATATTTCGCCAGTTAATTAAGTATATTTATTTGTGTTTGCGAGAATTTATTAGATCAAACTAAATGATTTCATTACATGAAAATATACTATGATAATTCATTATCTATGTTTATTACGGAGAGAAGACAAATGAGTTACTGATTCGTTAGCGGTTGTCTCGATTATAGATATGGTGAAATCTGTACAAATTCTTCTAGAATACTCTTAAGTTTTCGGAATTTCATATTCATTTAATTATATTTAGTTACTTGTAACAATTTCGTGATGAAACATAATTGGAACTATCCAGGAAATGATCTTGGTCTAGGAATAAACCAAACTACATATGCAGATTGTTGTGCACAATGTTCAGCAAATATAAGGTGTAATGCATTTATATGGAATCGAAATATGAGCTTGTGTTATCTCAAAACAAGTATTGGAAATGGTGGAAATTCACAAATATCAGTTGATGCTGGATATCGTACAGGTAAAAAACGATAGAAAAGAAAAATTCGAGTTTTATCAAAAGATGTCATGACGAAAGTGATGAGATAGTCATACTCACTTTGTTTGCCTTTTTCACATAATAAATTGTCCCTATCACATATAGAATAGATAGACAATGAGAGTATTCTGACTAACTTGTGAAGATCTAGCAACCATATTGAAATTAAATTATACTTTTTCCTTTTATATCACTCAACTTTTTATTTTTTCATATGAAATATTCGTATACTGATTTTCAAATAAATCTTTATTTATCATTTGTTTCATAGAGTGGTCTAACTCAGATCGAAAAAGTCCATAGCATAACTGATTTTTATCCGTATCTGAGTAGAATTGATTAAGATTAAGCATAAAAAATCCATTGACTATGCACATTCTATATCTGAATGCTTTTATTGATTTTCCTGCTGATTTTACTCATAAAATCATTGAAATGATCATCGAAAGCATTGTCTTGAATATAAAAAATGTAAAGAAACGAATTTGATATCCTCTAAAAAAAACAGTTCATTCGAAGAAAAAGCACATATAGTCAATTGGCATATCCTGTTCCTGAATATTTCTACTTTACATTATATAAGAAATATACAGGAACGAATACCGGATAAAATAGATTTCATCCGTTGAGGTGTTGAATAGTTAATAGTTGTCTTTCTGATTCAAAGCCAATGTAGAACAAATAAGTGATTAACTTTCTGACGAGGATACTTCTCAATATTTAATACCAAACTTGTTGTGACTAAAAATCTGAAAAATTTGCTATAGCATACGTATGATATTACGAAATTTCTAATAAGTTTTTTGTAATGTAGCAGAATGAGTAAATTGTAATTTGTTAACTCTATTGAAAAATCGTTCTACAATATTGTCCTCTGACTATCAGAATAAAAATTCAGCTATGATATTTTATTGTATTTAGTTACTTGTAACAATTTCGTGATGAAACACAATTACGACTACCCAGGAAATGATCTTGGACTAGGTATAAATCAAAGTACGTACGCAGATTGTTGTTATCAATGTTCATCGGATATAAGGTGTAATGCATTCACTTGGAATCGAAATATGAGTTTGTGCTATCTCAAATCAAGTACTGGCAATGGTGGAAATTTACAAATATCAGTTGATGCTGGATATCGTACAGGTAAGAAAACGATAGAAAAGAAAAATCCTGGTTTTATCAAAAGATATGCCTTGAACATCGATGATATGATATAGTAACATATACTTGTGTGATATTTCCAATATTTCTTTTCTAAGTAGATGAATTTATATAGGATACACTCAATGTATAGCATAGCTATATGAATCCTCACAGAATTTATTTTGTCAGATTCTTCTTCAATGTAATAGAACGAACAAAATGGCAGTCGATATTACATTGTTCAGATTCTGATTTTTCACTCTATCGAAAAATCATTCTAAAATCCTGTTCATTAACTAATAGACTAAAAATTCGTCTATGTGATTCTATATTTATTCTATTGTATTTAGTTAGTTGTGATAATTTCGTGATGAAACAGAATTGGGACTACCCAGGAAATAATCTTGGTTTAGCAACAAATCAAACTACATATGCAGATTGTTGTGCTCAATGTTCAGCGGATGCCAGTTGTAATGCTTTCAGCTGGTTTCGAAATTCTTACTTGTGCTATCTAAAATCAACTATTGGCATCGGTGGAAATTTACAAATGTCAGTTGATGCCGGATACCGTTCAGGTAAGAGAGATAGATTTATAATAAAGATGTTTATGTTGCAAGTCAATAAGACTAAATATAATCGTGTGCAGATAGAGTTCTTTACACCAAACTATCAAATCCAAAATATAGACTGTTCATTGGCATATTAGGGATCCAGATATTAGAATTATAAATTATTTAACAGCTCTTGACCGATTTTGATCTCTTTTAAATATTGACCATTCTTATATGCAGCGACTTGATATTGCAAAATTTAAAAGATTATGTGTAGGCATCTGCTACTCTAGATGGGTAACCAATTAGATCATATATAAGAAAAACACACCGTAAAAATAAACGAAAAAATAATTTTTTATTTTTATGAATTGCCGAAAGATCATCAATAAATTGTCAACGGTTTTAGTGATGAAAAGAGGGAGCTTTATTATATTCAGTTTAATTACATATACGTCTTCAGTAATTGAAAATTCAAAGGAGCTGTTCTGATCGATTGTCATTTATTTTGATTTTAAATATTTGGTAAGTTGAAACTGCGGATGATAGAGCTCAAAAGACCGGTGATGGGACTGAGCCCCAAAATGGTTACACCACTACTAACAACGGTCACCTTTTCACAGCCAGATAGAACACGATAAAAAAATGAGTAACGGTGCGTAAATCTAAGCGAATTTCACGGATATAGAACGGTTCAATATTTCAGAGATCGTGAAAAAACGTAGTTAATTTCGTGGGAACAACGTTTTTACAAAATTTTAACTCGTATTTTATTTTGAAATTTTTCTACTCCCTACAGAGATTTGTCAGTCGGATTGTTTTTTCTTAGTTTCGAAAAATTTTTCCTATTGAAAAGATGAATATCTCCATATTATGACATTATTGTACACTTCCGATGACTATTTATGAATTTGATTACCAAGTTAAAACTTTCAAAGAGAAATAACATGCATAAATTATAAAAATTTATATTAAACAATTTCTGAGTTTTTCGGCTGATCATCTATGTATGGATGCATGGTATCGAATACATTTATACGCAAAAAATGAAATATTATATTCGAAGCTCATGAATTTAGTCAGTTTTCGTAAGGACAAAAACAACGACGACACTTATTAAACGTTCTATTTAAATAAATCTTAAAAAGAAATTGATTTAGAGATTTAATCAGACTATAATATGTTGATAGATGTGCTATATAGACTTTCAAAACGTTAAACCTTCATGAGAATATGAATGTTTCTAAATACAATTTGATGAGTTGCAAGCCATTCTACAAAAGAGTATATATAATATTTTGATTCAGTTGAGGTTATCTTATCCAACAGAATGTTTTACCTCTCAAATTTTATTTTGTGTGATTCTTATGGGGGATTTGTATCAGTATCTTCAGACCTCTTTTATAATGTAGGCTAAATTAATAACAAACTAAGAGTTCACTGTAAAACATCCTTCTAGATTTGATTACGATGATATCTGTGTGATCTTTCGTAAGATCTGATAATCGAATAATGCTTTATTTTATGAGTCATTTCGCATAAGCCACGACCACTTTACATAGAGAGCTGCTCAAACGACTTTTCGCAATTTGAGTTTTGATCCCATAAGTTGAAAGCGCATCAATTACTGAGTTTTTTACCACAAACCCCAGCTCGATAGCTCATTTCGTTGCTGAGATATTCCATTTTTACTACAATCTCCTCGTTCTGCTTTGCATGGTGTGCTTTCTGGTAGATTTCAGTGATGAACATGCCATTTCTGATCTACTCAATGTAGAATCATGAAAATTATAGCACCCATACGTTTTGAGCTGCTCTACAAAATGAGATCACTCCGAGCTCTAGATGTCGCTCTATGATGAAGCTATAGATGTCGCTAGTAGTGCACCTAGACCTTTGAATATCTACAGCGTAACCAACTGTGGATGGCTGAAATTTTTATGATAGATACTAGGCCTGTGGAACTATCGATTGGTCAAAAAAAAAGATTGGATTTCTAAGCAGAACTTAAGATATGACATTTTTAAGGTGATTTAGCCCATTTTTTGACTTTTTTATTTACTATTTTTCCAGTGATATTCCAATGGAAAATTATGAAAATCTGTTTATATAGATAGTTTTCCATGCTGAATCTAATAGTGATATCAGAAACAACGTAATAAATTCACTTGGATAATGAAGGTACAGATACCGACCCCAAAATGACTCAAATCTTTTAACATACATTCCATCATATTCTTCACTGGTTTTGATTATACTTAACGGCGTTTTTTCCATTGAAAATAGTGTGATAATATGAAATGATGACGTTAACTATCAAATACTTTTAGAAATATTGAAAAAACGATAGTTCAGGGTGATGTTCATTTTCCATAGAAAATGTCAAAAAATGGGCTCGTCTTTTGAGTTTTTGACCCTTAAGACTCTGTTTTTATTCAAAATAAATATCATTTTCAGAATCAGCATGTTAAAATACACCAGAAAACATATATTTCATAATAAAATATTTTTTTCGAAAATTTGACCCTCTATCACCCCTCAGCTATTTTGGCTAAATTTTTCCCCTAGTCCCCTACGGGGCCAAATTTTCGAAAAAAATATTTTATTATGAAATATATGTTTTCTGGTGTATTTTAACATGCTGATTCTGAAAATGATATTTATTTTGAATAAAAACAGAGTCTTAAGGGTCAAAAACTCAAAAGACGAGCCCATTTTTTGACATTTTCTATGGAAAATGAACATCACCCTGAACTATCGTTTTTTCAATATTTCTAAAAGTATTTGATAGTTAACGTCATCATTTCATATTATCACACTATTTTCAATGGAAAAACGCCGTTAAGTATAATCAAAACCAGTGAAGAATATGATGGAATGTATGTTAAAAGATTTGAGTCATTTTGGGGTCGGTATCTGTACCTTCATTATCCAAGTGAATTTATTACGTTGTTTCTGATATCACTATTAGATTCAGCATGGAAAACTATCTATATAAACAGATTTTCATAATTTTCCATTGGAATATCACTGGAAAAATAGTAAATAAAAAAGTCAAAAAATGGGCTAAATCACCTTAAAAATGTCATATCTTAAGTTCTGCTTAGAAATCCAATCTTTTTTTTTGACCAATCGATAGTTCCACAGGCCTAGTATCTATCATAAAAATTTCAGCCATCCACAGTTGGTTACGCTGTAGATATTCAAAGGTCTAGGTGCACTACTAGCGACATCTATAGCTCCATCATAGAGCGACATCTAGAGCTCGGGGTGGTCTCGTTTTGTAGAGCAACTCAAAATGTATGGGTGCTATAATTTTCATGATTCTACATTGAGTAGATCAGAAATGGCACGCTCATCACTGAAATCTACCAGAAAGCACACCATGCAGAGCAGAACGAGGAGTTTGTAGTAAAAATGAAATATCTCAGCAACGAAATAAGCTATCGAGCTGGGGTTTGTGGTAAAAAACTCAGTAATTGATGCGCTTTCAACCTATGGGATCAAAACTTAAATTGCGAAAAGTTGTTTGAGCACGGTGGGTCGTGGCTTACGTGAAATGGCTCTTATAAGAGATAAAACAAATAGCGAATAACATAATGAATAATAAATATTATAATAATTTCATCAATCCGGGAGAATCCTTCTATCAGAATCTGATCGTACGATTTGATCCACCTCTAATATTGAATAAAATGCTAATTTGTACTCAAATAAGAAGATAGTATTTGCCTGTCAGATCCGTTAATAGATCCTGGTCGACAACCCAAATCTTTATAGGATTTTGTCGACTGGTCGGATTCATTAACAAGAAGAAAATTATCATCATATATTGAATAGTTAGTGTTATGGTTTAATGTTTATTGATCATAATATGTTTCTATATAAACTCTTAAGACTGTTTGTATATATTTTTCTCTTATTACAGGTGGTTCAATAGCTACGATATCACGATATTCATCAGTTTTGACTAATTCTAGTCAAAAATTTTGTCGTAGAAGTAGTTGTTCAAGTAATTTAACATACTATTATGAAGCTATTCAACTAAACGTGTCCATGAAAGGATATTATATAATTAAATGCAATAGTAGCATGAATACATATGGATATATATACCATAACAGTTTCAATTCTTCTGTTCTATCTCAAAATTTAATATCATTTGATGATGATGCTGGTGACAATTATCAATTTCTGTTTATTGTACTTGTAAATACTTCAACAAAGTATATATTGGTTGTTACAACACGCTCTGTAGAAATAACAGGATCATTCACAGTTACTATGAGTGGATCAGGATCTGTTAGTTTCAATGTTGGATAACAAATAGTTATAATATTATTTAAAAATTGAAGTTTAAATTCGAATTTATCAACTTTTACAATCGAACTAAATTTATCCTCCTCGTGTTTAATAAATATAAATGTTTTTTCATGATAAATCTTGCTATGCTTTGTCTAAGAATTATATTTGATTCGATTTTCTCTCATTGCTTTTTCGTGTGCACTGTTTTATATTATTTGCTTTTAAATCTAATATTTAATCTGCTTTTAATTTGAAATAAATATTCAAGAAGATGAAATTCTTTCCTTATTATTATTTATTTTAATAATCAAAGTATCGAATAAAAGAATAGAACGTACATAAGAAACCTGAGTATATCTACTTAACTTTCACTTATTATTATTCTGAATAAATAAGTATCAATGTTGAAAAGTAAAGAAATAAAAAGATAATTTAGCAAACTCATTCAATAGTTATATCGTAGAGAGTCTTTTATTGAATCCTTTCTTTATAGAGACAAATTGTCAATCGGGCATTATACTAACTATTCACAACATACAGAAGAATGATTTTTTTCCATGATAAAGAAAAGAAAAAACAATAGATTAGTTTATGATTAATAATATGAAGAGTCGAATGAGATAAAATATTCTCTTTCTCGTAGAGAAGAGTCTTACAAACATAAATTGTCTGATTGATTGATTGATTGCTTGTATGTCCGCACAAGGTCAAAAAAACATTTTCTTTATGTTTTCTATAAAACTTAACCAAAGGGTAATCAGGGTCGAGGAATCCGAATCTGATGTTAGTTTTTTAAAAATTTTTTGAGAGTTCATTTTTTTTACACAAAAGATCACTTCTACAAAAAAAATTTTTTATAAAGGTTGACCGAACGGTAATCAAGGAGGAGAAATTCAAATCTGAAGTCAGTTGCATAAAAATTTTTTGAAGATCAATTTTTCAAACAAACAACAAATTTTTAACATAAAACATTTGTTTTTTATGAAGTTTGGTCAACGACCGTTAATGTCCATAAACTTGAATCTGACTTCGATTTTTTAAAATTTTATAAATGAATAGCTTGATGGTAATTTAGGAACACGATTTCTACGAGAAAGAGCTGAGCGAGTCTTCAGACGAGCGTTACTTGTAATTATAAAAAAACTTTGGCTTTTTGGCTACTTCAAGATAAACCCCCTATAAATTATAAATTATAATTAGAATATTCGAAAATTTCATTTATATTCAAACTCGAATTAGGCAGCTACTCCCGATTTTATATCAAAGTAAAGATCAATTGGATGAAAAGCAAATCAAAACACAATATGAAATTAAATATTCTCGAAATCATATGATGTTTATAAGAAAGAGTGTACCCGATTGTTTTTAATATTAAAATTTTCTTTTAACATTGTGCTATTGATATATACAGAGTTTGCATTCTTATTTTTTTAATCGAGAAAAATTTCTAGAAATTCTGGAACTTGATTTTTTGACAAATACAAGATGAGATGATCGATGCAGAATATGTTTGCTGAAATCATTAACGTTTTTCTCTATCTTCAAAGATTCTTGAATTTGGTGAACGATTGGATTTCCATGACAAATCAGAGATAAAAAATGAAAACAGTATCTTCGCACGCCTCGTAAAATCATTTGTTGATGAGAAGCTTATGTTTATAAGACGAGCACTTCATCCAAAGAACCAAGAGAAAATTGTTTTCTTTGCATATGTTTTTGACAATTGTAAATTTTCTGTTTGTACTAAATACGTCATTTCAACATGTATAAAAATAGAGGATTAAATAGTCAATCGTGAGAAAATTTTAATCCAATTCTAAATAAATTAAATCAAGATGAAACAGTTTTTTTCTCGAATTATTGAACTAATCTCATTTTTGATATAAAACAGTTTTTGTAGAAATTTCGGAAGTGGCCAAAATCTATGTGAATAGAATTATGTAAGCAAGAAATTTTCATGTTAAATTATTTATTTGCATCATTGTGTCAATCGAATAATATTCTTGCTTTCAGTATCTATGACTTCATCATAAATCTGAAAATGAACTCTAAACAAAGCTTTGCAATTTTTCCTACTGACAACTGTTAACGACCGTTGTGAGAATTATTCGTCTGAGCTAATAAGGTTAGAACATCGTCAGTAAATGAAGACAATGATATTTATGTATCTTTCTAGATTAAACGTAGTATTAGAATAAAACCTTACTGTTTCACAGTTCTGTTTACAAAAAACTTAACTATCTCTTCGCGTAAAGATCGGTATACCTTTGATTATCGTGATTCAAAGACTTTTTCACGAAGAATATGACAAATACGAATTTATACAAAGATAAGCAAGAGAATTGATATAAAATATTCCGCAGAACTGTCTGATAAAAAGCTTTAAATGATCGAAATAAGTATAATGACCTTTCTTCTTCTCATTTGATCAGAAGCAAGTCGATTGATGTATAAACTGATATACTTAAAGTATAACCACACTCAGATCTGACGAAAGTATCAAACGTTAATCTATTGTATAAGCTACAATTTTTAAATCAACTAAAACTCATCGTGTTAGATCAGATCAGTCATTCAGTTATGTTATTTATTCCACATAAATCTAAATATAAGCAAAAAATACTTGTTAAGGACTTTTCAAAACTATTCAGGATTATTATCTTTCGTTCTTTTTTCTGTATTCTATACGTAAGAGAAAAAGGAAAATTTTCCTCACATCAATTACAGGTGTGACTGATCAAACAAAAACGTCGGAAGTGACTCATTACTATTTATCTCATTTCATCATATATAAAAAGCATGTTTTTTTGTGCAAATGCAGTCAACAACGAAGCAATGTCAAAACACATTCACAAGAAAATCAAACGAATCTCGTCGTTCGAGATTTTACCAAATGAAATTCTTCTTCATATATTTCGTTATTTAACATCAAATGAGATTATTTATTCATTTATTGATTGTAATCAACGATTACAACATTTATTACTTACACAAAAATATCATTTCAAAATACCAAGAAAAAATCTCGATTTTTGGAATAAAGCTCTACCAATCATCGGTTCACAGATTCAAACATTCATTATCAATATTGATTACTTAACTGTGTCATTAGATTTTTTTTCCAATTTAACATCGATCATCATCTCTTCACCATATTCCTTACTGGATGGACAACTCACATCCATTCTCAATCATCAATGTTTTCAACAATTACATACATTCAAAATTAAAGATACCATTTTATCAGAAGAATCATACTATACTAAAGTATTAAATGACGAACAAATCTTATTCAAAAAAATCTTTGATAATAACAATAATTTACAAGTATTTGAATATCTTCCAGAGTTACGAAAGTTATCTTATCAAAATCTTGATCAATTGAATTCCAAAATTCATATTCGTTCGTTAACATTAAATTTAACTCACTTTTATGATACATTCACACTTATTCAAAATACACCAAATTTAATTTATTTAAATATTCAATCAGAAACACTTGACAACGAATTCGAGGAATATTGCAGGAAGAGTATTAGTGAAATTAAATTAGAAGCGTTTTATTTAAAATTGAAACCAAGAAGAATAGGAGGATATCCAAGATATCATTCTATAACTGCTCTTGATCAATTATTTGATGCTATTCAATTATTTTCATCATCATTAATTACTTTATCATTGAATTTCATTGATACAGATAGAATGGATTTAACTAATTTTCTATACAATGGTATCGAACTAGAAAAGAAATTATCAAAATCAATAAAGAAATTACAAAATTTTTATTTTTATGCCAAAATTGGCGAATATAAAAATATTCCATACATTTTATCAACATTTGAGAAATTTCCTTGGTCAATTGCTGTTCATGAAAATGGTGATATCTACTCTCTTCCATTTCCATTTCATGAATTAAAGTATTTTCGTGATTTTCAAGATGTTCTATCAAATAATGATGAAATTCTGAAAAATAATGATCATCAATTATGGCAGAATGTTAGATCACTTGAATTATTTCCCATCGATCTAATTAATTCCGTAAATTTATTCCCATTAATAAAACTCAATATGCCAAAATTATCATCGATCACTTTTTGTGATAATATTCATTATGATTCTGGTGATTCATGTGATGAAATCGAACGTATTAATGTACAATTAGATAGTGTCACAACTGTTTCTCTTAAAGGAATAACAATGAAAAAGTTCCAACAAATTTTAATGTATAGTTTTCCAAATCTACAATGTTTAATATTAGATCATACAGAATTACCATCAAAAGAAAATCAATTAACTTCGTTTCTGGGTCGAAAAATTCCACGGATAGAAACTGATGAATCTTCTTTACATGAAAAAGATTTCAGTTATCTCTCTAATTTAAAGCATTTGAAATTAACATATTTGGAAACATATGCCGTAATATATAATCCCGAAAAATTAAATTATCGATCGCGAACAGTTAGCAATTTATTGGCAAAAATACCAAAATTAGAAACGTTATCCATTTATGTGATGCCTTCTGATGGTTATTCTCTTTATAATCCTACATTTACGGTTCGTTCGATTATGGATGGATTCAATAAGGATGAAATAAATGCTCAATATGAAATCAAATATTCTGCACAATACATGCGTTTTATAAGAAATACTATACCTTCTTCTTTTTAACATGACGTACTCTTTCAAGATTTTACTTTTCAAATAAACAGCATCTTTGTGGTCCTAACATGTCCAATTAAAAAATAAACTTTGGATATACATATTAATCAGGCAGAATGAGAGAAATTTAATAGCCTAAAATCATATTTCTATATTGTCAGGAGAGAACTGGTCAATAAATAATAGAAAATAAATAAATAAACTACAATATATTCTCGAGTTAGGTGGTTTATTCCAAGTCCATCCCCATCCTAATTTTGGATATTGAGGATGACGATAACATTCGTAAACTTGACTGATCTAAATTTCAAAACAAAGTCAAATCCAACAAACATCAAACAAATGTTTGTACTTTTTTCATCATCGCCACGTTTGATGCTAATGTCTGTTGATGATAGTGATTTTTTGATGTGATAACATATTCAATTTCTGTTAATCGATGATCTTCTTCGCCTAAAACAATGATTCTCCAAACTGGTCTCCACATATTTTCATTTGAAGAACTTTCAGCTTCTACAGATATAAGTTCACACGTTTTATTGAGATCAAAAGACAACATAGTTTGCTTGAAACATTCATATCATCAAATCTTTTAGACAAACTATTCATTAACACATTCACGGCGATTCGATTTTCATAGAAAGTAACATCTCTAAATACAGTTTATCAAAAAACAAAATATACTAGAAGATGCAGCGTGAAAAGCTCTACAATCTACATCATAAAACTTATTTCAATTGTATACTTTTTATTTTCAAAGAAGCAAAACTATTTGCGACCCATCTTTGAAGTTGCGAAAATTGATTGTACAGAATTTTTTCTTTTTTCGAAAACAATGTACACAATTAAAATAAATTTTACAATGTAAATTGTAGAGCGTTTCACGCTGCACTTTATGGTATAATTTATTTTTTCCTAGGAAATCATATTATGTGAGAAAAAGGCGAAAAAAGAAAAATGAAAGTTTACATACGTGTAGAAAAAAATGATCATTCCGCAACCTTGAAAACTAGTCGCACAGAGTTTTACTTTGTTTGAAAACAAAAACTACACAATTAAAATAAGCTTTATTATGGGAATTGTAGAGGTTTTCACGCTGAATCTTATAGTCTGTGCTGATTTTTTAGTAAGACGTATTTAGAGGTTAAAATATGAAATGCAAAGTGGAGCCCACCGGTGGGCCCCATCGCGTCGAATGTGTTAAAAGAGAATCCTCGTATTACCAAATTGTCAGCTAACAAACAGCCACAGCAAACTATTCTTTTTTTTTTTCGTTCTGTTTTATAAGATATGAGATAAGTGCACAAAAAGAATTTCTTTCAGTGAATTACGCGTCTCAATAAAAGAACGAAAATGTGACTGGTGAGTAACTGCTATTTATCTTATTTTTCTTTATAAAACAACATCTTTCTTGATCGACGAATTCAACTGTTCAACAATGTCGGATGATATTCCACTGAAAATGAAATTCAAATCATTCTTCGATATTTTACCAAATGAAATTCTCCTTCATATATTCGATTATTTACCATCAAATGAAATCATTTATTCATTTATTGATTGTAATCAAAGATTACAACATTTATTACTTACACAAAAATATCATTTCAAAATACCAAGAAAAAAATGTCAATTTTTGGAATCAAACTCTGCCAATCATTGGTTCACAAATTCAAACATTAATTATCAATATTGATCATTTAACTGTGTCATTAGATTTATTTTCCAATTTAACATCAATTATCATCACTTCACCATATTCTTCACTTGATGCACAACTTAAATCCATTCTCAACCATCAATGTTTTCAACAATTACATACATTCAAAATAAAAGATGTCATTTTATATAATCAATCAAATAATGAACAAATCTTATTGAAAAAAATCTTTGATAATAACAATAATTAACACGTATTTGAATGTCTTCCAGAATTGGAATGGTTATTATATCAAAATCTTGATAAATTAAAGTTGAATATTCATATTCATTCATTAACATTAAATTAAACTTCCTTTTATGATATGTTCACTGTTATTCAAAATACACCAAAATTAATCTATTTAAATATTCAATCACAAACGCCTGATAGGGAATTCGAACATTATCAAACAATGAATATTAACCGAATTAAATTAGGAGAACTTCATTTAAAATTCAAAATGAAAAAGGCTAATAAACATTCAGTTCGTTATTCTACAGATGATCTCAATGCATTATTCCATGCTATTCAATTATTTTCATCCTCATTAATTACATTATCATTGAATTCAACTTATGTTCTATGTAATGAAATTGAACTAGAAAACAAATTATTAAAGCCAATGAAAAAATTAAAAAAACTTTTATTTTTATGCCAGAATTTATGAATGTACAGATGTTGAAAAAAATCTATCAAAATTTCAAACATCCCACGGAAAAATTTTTCAATAAATATCGCGGTAATTAAAGGTTTATCAAAATGCGGTCTTGAGTGGTGATTATAAACCGCGAAAGTCAGACCTTTTATTAGGTTTTTTTATACCGCCTGAAATCGCGGTGTGTTCAAACCGCGGTTATTAACGGTTTTTGAAAAAAAATTCATCCTACTGATGGTATATTATTTGTGACATCTATATGGTCATCCTTGACTTTCTATGTTCACAACCTATCTATCATCTGAACACGGTGATTTAACACCGCGATCAACTCATTTAATGCCGCTACCTATATTTTATTTATTTTCCTTTAGTTAGATTTGAACTTCTTACCGTATGATTGCAGTCCACTAATTCCATTGAACCATATCGTGATGTTCATACTCATGTCAAATATGATAGTTTATCTGATCGGTGATAAACAATTCTATTCATTTAGGCGAATATGTTTCATTTACTATTAGATTTATCAAATTCTTAGAATTACTAGTAATTTGTACCATATATATAATTTTATCAAACTTCCTGAGATTTTCATGTTGATGATAAACTGTATGTAGTTTGAAGATTGTTATTTATTTTTGTTTATACTAATGATTATTAACATCTAAATACACGATCTATTTTAATAAATAGTAAACAGAGGAAAGTACATATTTATTAGAATCTACAGTTGATAAATCGCAGTACAATGCAATAATGAAAAGTGATTTGATGCGTTATAGCGTTTACTGGGAAATCGATATCCCAACAACTATATATAACATATTGTGGACTATAGTTTTTAGTTTTCGTATTGGCCGTATACGACCTATTCGCCGCTTTTAACAGAGACGCCCTGTGTGCGTATTCCGCCCTCACCCTCTTTGAGAGAAATGACCTGTGCGTGTGTTCAGCCCTCACTCTCAGTCAGAGAAACGCCCTTTGTGTGTATTCCGCCCTCACCCTCAAATACGGACTATATGGAACCTTCCACAAAGATCATTATATCTGATTACTAAATTGAATTTCCGGGAAATCAGTGGATCTTAAAAGCTCATAAGATTTTCCAGCAAACGCTATAACGCATCATATGAGAAAAGTCTAACTATCTGAAACACCATTAGAATCTAGTTTATGTTCAAATCTATACTTCTATACATATCGATTTTCTTAATCGAAATGATAGATTTGTATAAACATTTTATCTGAATTTCTTTATCTCGTGAATATTATAATAAATAGTCGTCTTAACGAAATCTGACTAATACTTATGGTATATATTTATAGCTATTTTTTATTACATATAATATTAGATTAAACTACCGTTTATTTAAATTTTATACAGCTTAAAAATATTTTCTCCATATTTCGACCTACAGAATTAATATTTTTCTTTGAATTTATTTCACGTTATCACTGATTAGATGTATGACAGTTCCCGATCAGCGAACGGAACTGATTCCACCACCCAGTTCTTTTGAAAAGAACTGGAATTGGCCACCAGTTCTTTTGAGAGGAACTGGAACTGGTCACCAGTTCTTACCCATTTCCTTTATGGCTTCTCCGTCGCCAGGGAAGATTTCGACTGTCGCTGCTTCTAATCCCGGTAATGAAACCAGCATATTCCACAGCAGACACTGTCCGCTACTAACGTCCAGTTACAATGCATCTCAGATATGATAGATACAAGGGTCGAAGGGAGTTCCTTCACAACCATAACCTTTTCCCTCCCCTTTTTTGTTCCACTTGCAAGCAAGTGGCTTGTTACCAGACCTGTTCCTTTAGCTTGCCCTTGACTGGCCACCAGTTCTTTTGAAAGGAACTGTAACTGGCTACTTGTTACTACTCCTTTTGCAAAACTTAACATCTGTACGTTCACGAAATCTAGAGTAAATTTTTTTCTTCACTTTTCTTTATCATACTACAATATACATCACTTATAAAATGTAAGACTAGTATAACTGATAAGTTGGCAATTGTATTACAGTCACCAGCAGGCATAATTCTAAACAAAAAGAACTGATGGTCCAACCCAGTTCTCAAGAAAAGAACTAGTGGTCCAACCCAGTTCTCAAAAAAAAACTGGGTTCTAGAACTGGTGAACTGTCACACATCTAATAGGCATCGAGGGCTCGATATATAGTCGTGGATATACGAAAAGTTTTTCTTACTAACGTTTTTTCGAACGCTCGAAAACCGTTTCAATGGGCATCGAAAATACAATTCGAGGCAACGAAATATCCATGGACGGTCAGATTGGACAGAATACCACCAGTTTCGAATTCCAACTTCTGATCGTGCTAAAACAGCGTTTGTTGTTTCTCAAGGTCATTATGAATTTCTGGTTCTCACGATGGGTCTTTAAAACGCTCCGGCGGGTTTTCAAAAAACCATGTCCGGTTATGAAACCCTGTCGCGAGTTTTGCCAAGTATATCTTGATGACATTATTCTTTTTTCTCGAATATTTGAAGATCATTTAAATCACTTACAGTTGGTCCTTGATACACTTGCAAAAGCAAAACTCGTTCTCAACGCTGGGAAATGTGAATTGGCTGTGGAGAAAGTGATTGTACTTGGTCATATCGTCTCAGAAACTGCAATTACATCTACATCGGATGCTGTACAAGGTATTCTGGCTCAATCTAACGCATTTCATGCACTCAAAGAATTACTGACAACAGCTTCTCTATTTCTTCGATTTTCTGCTGATGATTTTCCTGGCCATCTCGCTATTGATGCAAATGGTCTAGCAACTGGTGGTGTTCGCTATCAAGATATAAATAGTCAACGACATAATCTTTTTTATCATTCTAAACTTCTTTCTCCTACCGAACGAAAGTACTCAGTTCCCGAAAAGGAAGCCTTAGGCATTTTTGCATTGTTTACAACGCATGCGCATTCTCATTCTTGGTCGAATTGTTTATATTCATACGGATCATTGTCCTATTTGTGGAATGTTCCAGAAACCAGTTAATAGTTGTCACATTGAACGTATAGCAAATTTAATTCAAGAATATCAGATCGTGGAAATGAAACATATTGACGGTAAAGATAACTGTCTTGCTGATTATCTTTCTTGTACTTTAGATGATCCACTTTTTGACATTCCGTATGGTCTTGAAAGTAAACTTTCAGTTGACAACATTTCAACTTCTTCATCTCATCGGTTGGATCGACTTGCCACTATGACTCTTCGTCCTCGTTCGAAAGCTATTCAACTATCTGCATCGACTGATTCTGTTCTCGATTCAAATACAGGGTGGACCAAAAGTATGGAAACAAGAAACAAAAAGTTGAATATCTCCATTACGACTCGACCAAACGAGCTCATTTTTTTACCAAGTATAGAGCCATGCATACACTCCCAAACCATATGGATAAAGTTAGTGAGAACCTTTGTTAAGTGTCATTATTGATCTCGACAAGAAAATTTTTCTTTTTCACAGATAGAGATACGAAACAATATAACTGATACAGCTTCTCACTTACCTTATTCGTATGAATTTGAAGTGTGAATATGTATCTATCTTAAGTAAATAAATCAGCCCCTTTGCTGGAGCCGTAACGAAGAGATTCAGTTTTATTTTCGCTGAAGTTACTTTTTCACCATCCTATATAATGATTTTCTCTATCTGTGAAAAAGAAAAGTTTTCTTATCGAGATCAATAATGACACTTAACAAAGGTTCTCACTAACTTTGCCCATATGGTTTGGGAGTGTAAGCATGACTCTATACCTGGTAAAAAAATGAGCTCGTTTGGTCGAGCCGTAATGGAGATATTCAACTTTTTGTTTCTTGTTTCCTTACTCTTGGTCACCCTGTACTTCTGATACTCTTTCAATTAGTTCATCTGAACCTTCTACTTCATCTTCATCTTCATCACCTATTACTATTGTTCCTTCTCCGAATTCTTTTGATGTTTCTGCTTTACCTCATGAGCAACAACGTGATTCGGATATTCATCGTATTTATCAGCAACTTACTGGTCGTACTGCTTCACTATCTTTAACGTCTTCGTTTCTCATTAAAAATAATCTTCTTCAGAATCAATAGCAATTGTTTATTTGAAAAGAAAAATTCTGTTTATCTTTAGTTAATTATTAGAGTGATAAGAGATAATATCAAATTTAATTCAAAATTCTCATTGATATTTTAATTAATTACAAAAAAATATTTTACTTGAATATTATTTTCAAATCGAATAAATTAAAGAGTTAATAATATTCGAAAATTGAATAAACAATGTCACAAAGAAAAATCATTCACACCTATTCAAGTCAATTAAAAATTGGTCATTGGTGCTATTGATTTATGTCAATGTTTGAATGTGAAAACGATATTATTAATTGGTTGCTACTGTTCTTGAATATTCCTTTATACAAAAACCACCATTCTACTATCTTGTTGATAGGTAAAATAGTTGACTGGTATATTTAACGATTACTAATAATCGAATTTGAACTTCACTATCAGCTTTAGTCAAATAAACCAAAACCTGTGTCAACGTCATCTTTTGACGATGGAGCATTATGCAATTGTATAAAAGTAGTTAGTCTGGTTGGCTTAGGCCACAAATGATCGTAGGTGATTTGATGAACAGAAATGAGACGTGCACAAAGACATTTGAGTCGTGAAGGTTTCTGTTTTGATTGTAAAAGAGTACGCATGTCAGTGTCAATTGTCCAATCGAGAGGTGTTTTATTATAGTCATTAACATAATCGATGTGAGCACCTACATCGAGAAGGATTTCTAGTATTTTCATAGCATTTTCTTTAACATTTTGGTTAAAAGAACGAGAAACAATATGTAGAGCAGTGTCACCAAGCCTTTGATCCTTAGCGTTCACATCGATCCATTGTTGTCCGTACGCAAGAAGAAGCTGAGTACAAGCCACGTTGGGAAATCTATGAAAGAGAAAATTACCGATCGAGCAATATGTTCCAACTTATATTTCGATACAAAAAACTTGTATCTATGAAAGAATTAATCTAATGAGCTGCGATCACTTACACAATCACTTCGATGATGTCATTCCGTTGGTAATTAATACTATCGCCTGTTTGAGGATTAACGCTCAAATGTAATAAATTTTGTCCTCGTGTCGTTGTGTATTGTTTTTCACAAACCTTTTTAATCCATAGAATAATGGATCGACGATCTTCATTACAGACTGTTGATTGTTCGAGGACCTAAAACAATATTTAACAAAAGCAATGAAATATTGTTATTTTAGATTTCTCTTAATCGAATCGATGAACTATTTGAATTTATTTCGAAATTTGTCTAAACTACTAAAAATAATAATCAAGAAACAAAGAAAGGATAGTCAAATCGAATGCTAATATGCCGATTTGAAGTCTATGCAATGATAATTTCAATTTTTCGAGTTCGAATCAGTCACGCGAACGCATTTCCATCTTAGCCAGGTGCATAAAACTCACAGAGAAATACTGATACTAGGCTTCACTGAGCCGTTGAGATTTGAAAAGAAAAAGTTTTTCAATCGAATGTAAACATGTGTTAGATCAAGTCAAAGGCCAAACGATCAAAAATGAACCAGTGATAAATACACTTTAATTCATTAGTAATTGAAAAATTGAGAAAACATTATCAAGAAGCTTTCAGCACAACCTCTATTCACCGTTGAGAGAGACACTTCGCTATGTCCATCGCAACTGTTGCGTAGATTATGAACAACGTGTCTCAAATTTCTTTTATTATCACTATGTGTGACAGGCTTGTCGAAATATTTGTCAATCTGTAGGGCACAGTGAGATAGTTCATTTTTCTCGTTAGAATTGCAATCTATGATATGATTTTAATCATTTTCTCAGTTAATGTTATCTCGAATAAACGGAATTCAATTATCAGGCTCTATGGAATAGATCAATAAGCATAATTTATTCAGTTTTTGCGCTATACTCGTGTGCCTTACGTCAATTGGATGGCAATCAAAGTTCAGACCTTCATTTTTCCCAAGAACGTTTGTGATACCTTTTTAAAGACCATTTTCAAAGCTTCCATCGAATATTTAACACTTTTTTTCATCGATGATGTTCATTTCTATACTTAGAGTATAAAGGCTTACTACGATAATTCTTTTCTTCTAAATAATCGCAATTTGAAGAAAAATTTTTCAAAAATAAATCAATAGAAGAAGCTCAAGAGGTCATTTTAGTTTAAGATGAATAAGTCTATAACACATGATTATTCGTAACTGAAGAAGTATAAGCTAAGAAAATTAACCAACCTTTCTCTTGATTCATAAAACAACAATGGATGTTATAAGCTGTCTTATTTTTTTTTTATACTCTATTTTAGTGAATGCATTGGTGTTTTGATTTTTATCTGACAGAATTTATGCTAGGAGTTTCTTTCTTATACGTAATACATCTAAATTCTTTATTCCCTAGCTAATTATTACTGTTACTAAGCATTTATCATACCTTTGCTGAAATTGCTATCAGATATATGGTATTTGCGATGAAAGCATCTATTTGTTTCTCCAGTAGAGGATCGAAAGTAAGATAACATATTTGCAAGAATTGATCAACAGGAATTGGTATTTGAGCAGTGATCATTCTACAGAATACCCATATGAAGCAATGAAGAGAAGTTGGCACGTCTATTTGTTGCTCCAAATGTAAAAGATGAAGATTCAGCTGAAGAGAACGACTGAACTGGTTATTTTCGACAAGCATGACTCCCTGCTTAAGTAATGGTTCACATAATTGTTTTTCCTTACGAATAAGGAGAATTCGTTCATAAATAAGCAATGTTTCGATATGCAAACGATCATTATCATGTTGAATCTGGTCAAGTTCATCAATTATTTGACATTCTTTTTGAAAATCATAGACAGCGATAGGTTGAGCCACTGTTTTCGATACATGAAACAAGGCGCGATGTTCGAGTGACTTTCTCAGGAGACGTACCATTTGTTGATGTCCGTCAAGTGTAATAACATTATCAGAAGCTATATATGAGGAAGCAATCAGTTCAAGATCATCAAAGGCTGTCTCATCGTGAGTATATTCGAGTAAGAAATCAATTGCTTCAAATAAATTTCTTTCAGCTGCCAACATTAGAGGTGTTTTTCCATCACGATTTTTGACAGTGACAGATGCGCCTGCCCAACATAACTGTTGTATTACTGCCAAATGACCTGTCTCAGCAGCTATAGCCAGTGCTGTATTTTGCCGAATGTTTGTCCTATATTCAACGTCAGCGCCTTTATCTAGGAGATAAGCGACAATATTTTCGTGGCCATTATGGGCAGATTGAATCAGACTACTGTATTTGTACGGACCAGTGGTTGCTGTTAGATTGACGTCGGCATATCTATTTTCGATTAAAAATTGAACAATGTCGAGTCGTCCATCCCCACTAGCATCGATTAACAATGAATCATATGAACCATGATTGACATCAGCTCCACCAAAATCTATCAGAGTACGTGCTACTGCGAAGTGACCACGATCAAGAGCACACCATAATGCAGTTATATGGTTTACGAGATTTCCCTCAGAATCGTACACAGATCCCTCAACTTCGATTCCAGTAGAAGAATGAGTAAGTAACAAACGCACCACCTCATCATGTCCATTGAGAGCGGCTAATATTAGTAGAGTAAAGTATTCATCCTGTTGTTGAATTATTTTTGTAAGAAGATTGGAAACATCTGACTGTATATGAAGATATTGCCCGAGTTCGATTAGTCTGCCATCGCGAACTAGCTTACATAATTCTTGTTCGATATCGGAATCGTTTTCGGCCATTAATACACTTTTCGTTTGATACAAATTTCTTGTGTAATGAGTGAACAATTCGAATCATTTGGTATTTATTCTTTTCAATGTGATGAAATTAAGCGAGAAAATTACAAAATTACATACATAAAATATGTGTATTGACGAAATACCCCATAGGTAATGATTAAGAACGCAAACAACAAATTCAAATAATATTAAAGGAAATGATACAAATCTGATTCACGTATGAAGAAAAACAACATATTTTCGATGAAAGAAATCCAGAAGAGTCGCAATAGCAACTACGATATTATTTTGAGTTTATTTCTATGTCATGGTATTGAACAATCTCGGAAGTTAATACGTAGATGATACATGGTGAAAATGTTTTACTACCGCAACCTTCTTTTTGAAATTGAATATATTCAATATTGTTTCAAATGATAAATAGACAAACTGATGTTTGCTGTCTGCTTCAATTGATCTTTTGAGAAAACAAACAGATTTTATACGATTTAATAAATCATTTTAAAATCAAAAGTTACAAAATTTCGGGTATTTGTAAAACGAGCGAAGACCCACGAAGATCCACGAAGACCCCCAAATCGAGAATTGACACCACCAGCAGATAGAGCTCGTCGAGCTGATTCTACGAAGACCCACGAAGACCCAAAATGGTTAAATGTTAAAAAAATTTTCCGATGAAAACAATTTTTTCAAATCCACGAAGAGCCACGAAGAGCCACGAAGACCCAAAAAGACCTAGAAAGACCCCACGAAGACCCATATCTTTTACTACTAGATAGCCTGAGTTGATTTAAGTAGGTATGCAAAATATTAGCCTTTTATATCATAGGGCATGAAAATGAAAAAGAATGTATTTTTCCCTTCTGTATATGATGTATTTGAATTTTGCATACATTTTCATTGAACATATCTAATCAATCTGGATCATCAATTATCGTATTGGCAGTAGAAATTTTCATATACGACGGTAATATTAACATCGCATTTTCTTTCCCTTCGACTGATGAAACACGTGTTTTTACTCTATCTTTCGATTTTCAGCCATCGGTGATGTTATCTTTATTATATACTCCCGGAAAGCAAAAGTTAGACACTTTGTTTAACCTCTTTTTACACTCGAAAACGACTTATTGGGAAACTAATTATGCCATTCGATAGGCCTCATCGAGCTCTATCAAAATATGCCTTTTGATCATATCTGACTTTTATATGGTGAAAAATTAATCAAGTGAAATGAAGATGCGATGAAAGTGAGATTTCCAAAACTTGATTTTGTCACTGTCATCAAGATTTATTTTTTAAATTTTGTATCACTATATAATTACTTTTTTAGAAAAAGCAATCATATATTCAGATAGAGCTTGAACTTCTCTATCAACCTATATATTTTTATTTTGCCTTGTATTTATGTATCGAATGTAATGCAATATATAGATGCAAGATAGTTAACAAATATACCGGATGATAGACAATTTCAAGCTCTATCAGAATTTATAAGTGCCTTTTCAAAAAAAAATTTCTCTTAGAAATAACGAGTTCAAAAAGAAAACTCAAAAGTGCCGAAAAATGCAAAGTTTTCGTACTTATCACTTTACAGTATTTTCATTGTATTGAATTTTTTTTCAATACAATGAATGTAAGAAAATAAGTAAATATACAGGTTGATAGAGAAGTTCAAGCTCTATCTGAATATATGATTGCTTTTTCTAAAAAAGTAATTATATAGTGATACAAAATTTAAAAAATAAATCTTGATGACAGTGACAAAATCAAGTTTTGGAAATCTCACTTTCATCGCATCTTCATTTCACTTGATTAATTTTTCACCATATAAAAGTCAGATATGATCAAAAGGCATATTTTGATAGAGCTCGATGAGGCCTATCGAATGGCATAATTAGTTTCCCAATAAGTCGTTTTCGAGTGTAAAAAGAGGTTAAACAAAGTGTCTAACTTTTGCTTTCCGGGAGTATATAATAAAGATAACATCACCGATGGCTGAAAATCGAAAGATAGAGTAAAAACACGTGTTTCATCAGTCGAAGGGAAAGAAAATGCGATGTTAATATTACCGTCGTATATGAAAATTTCTACTGCCAATACGATAATTGATGATCCAGATTGATTAGATATGTTCAATGAAAATGTATGCAAAATTCAAATACATCATATACAGAAGGGAAAAATACATTCTTTTTCATTTTCATGCCCTATGATATAAAAGGCTAATATTTTGCATACCTACTTAAATCAACTCAGGCTATCTAGTAGTAAAAGATATGGGTCTTCGTGGGGTCTTTCTAGGTCTTTTTGGGTCTTCGTGGCTCTTCGTGGCTCTTCGTGGATTTGAAAAAATTGTTTTCATCGGAAAATTTTTTTAACATTTAACCATTTTGGGTCTTCGTGGGTCTTCGTAGAATCAGCTCGACGAGCTCTATCTGCTGGTGGTGTCAATTCTCGATTTGGGGGTCTTCGTGGATCTTCGTGGGTCTTCGCTCGTTTTACAAATACCCCAAAATTTCTTTGTTTATAAATCAAATCAAATTGTGATACTACGCTTGAATAAATATCAATTTTCTATACTTTATACAGTTAATAGTCACAATCAATAAATTTTAATATCAATCCTAATGAAATTTTTACTTTTAATAATCGCTTAATTATTTTTGGTTACGATCAGTCAAATTTAATTAAACAATATAAAATAGAAAAACTTTATGATACTATATGTGATATATATCTTTTTTTGAATCAATGAAAAGATATTTAATGATCTTACAATATGAAAAAAAACTAGAAATCATATTATAGTTAAGAATTATGTAAAATTTTTAATTAGATTAAAAAGATTTGAAGATATTTATTTAGATTGAGAAAGAACTTTTAATCATTTTTCATAGAAATTCATTTTAAATAACATCTCCTTTTTCTTTCCTCTTCGTCAAATCGATAAAAAAAATTACACTTAATTACGTATATAAATCATATTGCACAACACATAACGAAAATAACAAGTAAATATTGCTCAATAACAACACAAAAACAACATTTTCCTTCGATCCAGATTCGAACCGAAATCGTCTAATATCTGCTTTTAAGATATATTCAAGACCTTTACACCATCAAAATTCATGTAATGAATGGATAGTTACTGAAATATGATGACTGTAAGAAGTATCACTGATAATTTATTTTTTTAAAAATTGAATAATAAAATTGTAACAAAGAACGATAAATATAAAATATAGTTTTCGTAGATGAGAAAGAAAGTGCAATAATCCTTATGGATAGAGAACATAAAAAGAGAAATATGAAAGCTCATACATAGGATGATATATACTATATTCAATCGACATATCGATAACAATTTGTCGGAAAAATAGATTATTTTCAATCAAAATGGAAAATATTTAAAGGATACGTATTCCAACTAGATCTATCTTGAAAAGACTTAGAGAAATATTCTATAGAAATTTTAATAGATTTATATTTAAAAATTATTTTCATATAATATTGATGAATAAAATAAGAAATATAAGTGATGTATGAAACTTTCTTTGAAAGTAGAGTCACATAAAAAAAATCATTTGAAACACAATTTCAGATACTTTTTTGTGTGCTCAAAAAGTGAGTACACTACTAAAATCGGTCAGTGTGTCCGGCCGTTTATTCGATAACTCTTCAAAAATGTGAGCGATTGACCGGAGATTTTTTTACACAGCTTTGTCTCATTAATATCTCGGTCGAGTTCGAAGATGAGAAGGATCTGGCAAGAAATAGTTGAGTTATCGACAAAACTGTCATTATTCACCAGACCATCCCTGAGGCGGAGTACAGGAATTTTTTCAAAAAAAAATTTTTTCTCAGAACTATTTAAAATATATACGGATCGACTCAGTTTTTAACGCTGATTCCGAATATGATATTCGTTTTGAATGAAATCGTAGTTTTTCAAGTGAAAAATGCCTAATCAGGGTCCCAAAATGCACAAAATCTGTATCTTGAGGCCAGTGTACGTAAATATGTCTCAGATGACTAGTGGTTTTGGGGTGTTCTAGAAGCATGGTTTTGCCGCTACTAATAAGAGTTATCAAATGGAAAAAATTCGAACTCGATGGCTATTAATATTGGTGCATTATTGTGAAAATACTGATATCTCTGTATATCATATATCTATCATAGATCCATGAGATTACCTATGACCATAATCTCGGTAGATACAAGCACAAATCCATTCTAAAATAACTCCTCCATACCCAGTTTTCTAAGCTGACCATGAATCTGAACTCGCTTTGTGTAATTTCTAAAGATATTATATCACTGTGTGAGTTGAATCATTGATCACCAGATAGGATCGACTACAGCGCCATCCATGCTAGCTTGGCTTTCCAGGTTTTTTATTCTTACAATTCAGTGGCAAAAGATGTGTCTTGATGAGATCTATGTCTTATAGAAAAATAAGCCTAAGATCTCGTGCACCAGGTGAGAAAAATCCGAAATACCACCTCCCTCAGTGTAATATTGCTTCGAATTTTCTCAGTTTTTGAATTCTATCACTTCTTCTTCATAAATAAAGTCACCATTTTCTGAAGAAAATCAAAGCAAAAATTATTATATGTAATGAATATTTTTTCTGGTCAATAGTAATTTACGGACTTAGAACGTGCCTACACTAGATCAACTTAAAATTTTCAGATCCGGATCTGGATTCGTACCCGGTGAGCTCTAGTCGACATATTATAGAATAACTCATATGTCTTATTCACTTTTTGAAGTACACATAACTCTCGGATTTAAATCCGAGATTTTCGCATAGGGATGTGCAAAGTCAACTATTTCTAGAATCGGAACCGTATCGGAATCGCTAAATTTTAGTTCTTTTTGAATAGAAATAATCTTGCTTCAAGTATCACAATAAAATTTCATTTTTTTTCTGTTTAATTTTAGGTGGTTGTTATAAAAATAGTTTGTCAGCGCTATTTTTCAGACTTCTTTCTTTTCTTTAAAGGTTTTTAATATAAACAAAACATTTTAATCGCCGTTATGACTAACTGAAGTGCATTCATTCTTTTTTTCTTTCGGTTAACCCCTTCGGGCAGTATGAATGCATAGAAACGAAAACAAAGAAGCAATAAAGAGTTTGTAAATAATCAATGGAAATTCTAATGATCTTCTTAGTCAAGAGAAAAGCAATGACAGTGAAGAACCAGCTGATGAACTCAACCCATTTTTTGATAGTGACTTTTATTTTTCGTATTCGTGAATATGACTGAAAAAGCATTTATAAATTAATTTATAGATAATTGACTTGCATTGTTCTGTTTTCAGGAGCACTTACTAGTGTAACTATTTAACAAATATTGTTTCAATAAGTTTCTGAATAACTGATTCAATTATTACTTGGAGAAAAAATTCTGACTCATATAAACTGTTGCCGATTCCAATTATATTGAAATTAAAAATCGGAATCGTATCGGAACCGGTTAAATTATTTGTAGAATCATATCAGAATCGGCAGATTTTAGTTTTTTTAGGGTCGGAATCGCCCATCTCTATTTCCGCATTTATTTTAAACTTTGAACACATTTGCAAGCTTTTTGTAATCTACCGAACCCTTTTTGGGGATTCAGTAAAGTTCCTATTTTTTTTAGAGTATATAGAAAAATGTCTAGTCTATCATTGCTAATAAAGAAAAGTCAAAAATAAAATTTCTGAAACCTTCGAATCTCAAAGTTTTCCAGAAAACCCGCCAAAATCCAATGAAAATTTGTTCAAAAACTTTTGTGTTCATCACGTGATTTACGCGCCCCATGTTTGTCTTTCGAATGCAAAAAAATCGCAGACTTTTAACTACTCGCATTTCGGAGTTATCCCACTCATACCAACCGGTTCTTCTATTTTGAAATGGATAGTAATTCTCAACGTATTTCGCCGTAATCCGTCAGCTTGTTTTACAGGCTGTTTTTTTCGATAGAAAACAACCATAATTTTTCGTTCTATTTTCACCATTTGGTATCATTTAAGGCTATTTCCGACGTCGTTTTCTTTGGCATGGCATTGTCTCATTTTATTCATACGAACTGTAGATAAATATTAATTATTTTTCGTATGTTTAATTGAATTTTTATTACGTCATTTAAACATTATTCCCTTTTCTGAAAGAAAGGGTTATACACCGTTTAATCCGGTGGCTAAAAATGCTTAAAGTTTGTTTGTTTGTTTGTTCGTTTGCTTGTCTAATCCAATCAGATTGCAGCAAAATTTTATCTTTCACAATTCTTTATACTTTGATTGAAAAACAGCTGACTCTAGGGTAATCGGGGTCGAGGAACTCGAATCTGATGTTAGTTTTTTAAAGTTTTTTTCGGATTCAATTTTTTACACAAAGGATCACTTTTTTTACAAAAAAACTTTTTTTATAAAGGTTGACCGAACGATAATCAAGGACGAGAGATTCAAATCTGAAGTCAGTTGCATAAAAAGTTTTTGACGATCAATTTTTTAAACAAACAACAAATTTTTAACAAAAAGCATTTGTTTTTTATGAAGTTTGGTCAACGGCCGTTAATGTCCAGGAACTTGAATCTGACTTCGATTTTTTAAAATTTTATTAATGAATAGCTTGACGGTAATTTAGAAACACGATTTCTACGAGAAAGAGCTGAGCGAGTCTTCAGACGAGCGTTACTTGTTTATTTAGTTAGTTATTCCCTTTTCTGAAAGCAGGGTTATAGGGCCGTAAATTCCATAAAGTTTGTCTGTCTGTCGGTCCTAACCAATCAGAAATCAGCAACGATTATCTCGATAATAATAAAACGTAACAGTTCCTAAAAATGTTTCCAAAGGGTTTATGGGGTCGAGGAATCCAATGGTACTATTAGTTTTTTATGATCTTGTGACAAAAATTTTTTTTTACGAAAAAAAACGACTTTTTTTAAAAAAAATATATTGTTTTAAAAAGTTTGACCAAAAGGTTTTTGGGGTCGAGGAATCCAATGGTACTATTAGTTCTTTATGATCTTGTAACAATAATTTTTTTACGAAAAAATAATTACTTTTTTTTATAGAATTTGGCCAAAGTACTTTGAAGGGCGAGCAATGAACTAGTGTGATTAAGTTTCAAAAGTTTGTAGATTTATTATTTCTTCGACTGAAGAGAGAGTGATTGGGGAAAAAGTGAAATGCATTTATTTGTGTCTGCCAGTTCAAGAGTCAAAAAAAACGTGTTCTTAGATAAACCAGCACGAAATCGCAACTTTGAAAAAATCGAATCTTAACGTTTTCGTAAAAGTTTTCGGGATGGAGGAATCGAATGGTACCATTAATTTTTGAATTTTTCAAATGTTTTTTTAGTGAAAGAAGACTTTTTTACGAAAAAACGATTTGTCTCGTGGATTCGAGGAGAGGTCATATAGCATAAAATAAGTTTGTAGTTATACAGGTATGCTCTCTTCTAAAGTTTCTCTCTCTCTTTCTGTATTGAAGCGAATCTGAAAATGTTATTAGTTAGATTAATATCAAAAGCTTATGATATTCTAGTTGAAAGCTATACGAAGGGTAATGGGGGTAAAGAATTCGCATATGGAGTCAAATTTGTCGTCAGTAATAAGTTACCAAACAATTAGTAATTAGTTTTACTTTTTTTCTTAAAAAGTTTGATCCAAGATGGTGAAACATCAATAAATGAAAACTGAGTTGGTTTGTCAAATAATTAATAAGAAATAATATAAACTGTCCCCAGTAAAACTCCACTAGAGACAATTGAATATGAGGAATCAAAATCTTGAGTTAGTTTTTCAATAGCGGTAGGTATTAAATAATGATAAATTAGTGAATCATCGTTTCTAATAAAACTTGACTTATCGTTATCGACCACGTAAATTACGAATTCAAAGTCAGTAAAAATGTTTGCGATCTATTTCTTACCTTTCTTTGATGAACTGTTTGTTGTTTCAAGCTTGACTCACGGATATTCAAGGGTCGTGAATCTATGTTTGATATTGATTCTAATGTAAACAGTTTTCTTTATTGATTGTTATATTTTAGATCTTTGAGTGTGATTTGCAGAAAAACATGTAAAAAATGAAGCGACTGTTTGAAGTTCTGTTGTTCAGTCTTCATAGATATTAATCGTAAAATTATATTCCAAAATAGAGGAAACTCTTTCTTAGACCACAATGTGTTGTACTCTATTGTAGCAATTCTTAAATAGTTCTTTTTTAGTTTCTTCTTAACTAGCGTACTCACAAATGCCAAGCATACTGAGAAGAATTTAGACGAGATGCATCCATTAACTTCAAAGCTGAACTAATATCGATCTATATAGTGGCGTTAAATATGCAAACGGCTAGTCGTGAGTGGTCGACCGGAAGGAGGCCGACGAACGACTAGACGTTGACTTAGAACGTTATTTCAAAGCATAGTTTTGAAATAAGTCTTAAGTAATTAAAGTGGATTTTTCAAGAACCTAATTAATCTTGTTTGATAACGAATTCGGCAAAATAGAATTTTGTAAAAATAAGAAAGAAATTGAAAACTGATGAAAACTACACAATGTTATCGGGGTGTTGGAAGTTTCGGATTGCGTATCGATATGTTACGAGTAAGCTACTTTTGTGCGCATGAGAATCCTAATATGACAGATGACAGACAGAAAAACAAAGCGTACATGGAAACGGCTAGTCGTGAGTGGCCGACCAGTGGGAGGCCGACGAACGACTAGTCGTTGATTTAAAAACTTTATCATAAGTGCATTAAGTGAGATTTGAAATGTCTTAATAGATTCTCAAATAACTCGATTCTTGAGCAAAAATAATTCTTTATTAGACATTTTATGTAACAGAGTATATTCAGTAAAGGAGTTGGGAATACTAACAGGGTTATTTGCTTATTGTAGCGTAAGCAGAAATAGATATGAATTCGTGTCGTCCTAAAACTTTAAGCTGTCCGGAATTCTCAAGTTTGAAAAAAGATATTTTTTCACGGAATTGTGGTTTGAAGTAATCGTCACCTGGTCATGCTATTGAACTTGATGAACAAACTGAAACATCTGAGCCGTATCTAATTCCGTTTTCTTAAGGAAACAGTCATATAGCGATAAATATTGCACTTAAAAAGGCATGAATGTTTGTCTCTTCGTTTTGTTGAAACAAGTCAGAGTTTAGGATTAGAAAATATGACGTCTCAAACCAGTGAATATGGTCATATATCCCTATTAGACATGATCAATCTCACACGAAGACAATAAACTCGTTTTTGAGATTTCCTTGTCGTTTATATATGGATCTATATAGGGATATTTCTATAAAACGATCATCGCTAGAGTGAATATTTTATTTCGTAGCTTTCATGCAACAATCAAAAGGATAAAGATATCAGATGATCTAAAAGAAAACTTTTTTGAATGGTAATCACACTGAATTTTCTTTCAGAAAAGGGTCAGCGAATCCGTAGGATGAGCACTACTTGCTACTAACCACAAATTTGACTTCAGATGTGAATTTTTTACCCTCCATTACTCTTCATATAATTTTCAACTAAAACATTACAATCTTTTGATATTAAACTAGCTGACAACATTTTCAGATTGGCTTGGATACAGGAAGATACAGAGGAACTCTAGAACAGAGCATATGTGTATAATTACAAACTTATTTTATGCAGTATGATCTCTCCTCCAATCCACGAGACAAATCGTCATTTCGTAAAAAACGGCCTTCTTTTAATAAAAAAATCATTTAAAAAATTTAAAGATGAATGACACTATTCAATTTCTCGATCCCAAAAACCTTTGCTGAAACGTTACGATTTGATTCTTTCGAAGTTGAGATTTCTTATTTGTTTTTCTAGGAACATGTTTTTTTACCGTTGATCTGCCACGAACAAACAAAGGCATTTCACTTTTTTCCGTATCACTCTTTCTTCAGTCGACGAAATAGTAAATTTATACCCTTTTCAAACCTAATCACACCAGCTGATTCTTTACCTTAAAAACGCTTTGGTTCAATTTTATAAAAAAATCATTTTTTTTTCGTAAAAAGTTTTATTCGTTACGAAATCATAAAAAACTAACGATACCATTGGATTCCTTGACCCCAAAAGCCTTCGGTTAAACTTTATAGGAAATTTTCTTTTTCGTAAAAAATGTTAAAAAGCTAATCACAGATTCGAATTCCTCGACCCAAAAAATCTTCCATCAAGCTTACCTTCAATGCGCGGGCGATATATGGAAAGGATTACAAATATGGGAATGAACATATATACGAACATACGAAGTTTACTCGCTCGGCACAATACTCTCCTTTCAATAGAGAGAATATTAATAACAAAAGTAACGCTCGTCTAAAGACTCGGTCAGCTATTTCTCGTAGAAATCGTGTTTCTTAACTACTGTCAAGCTATTCATTTATAAAATTAAAAAGACTGAAGTCAGATTCAGGTTCCTCGACCTCAACTGCCTTTGACCAAACTTCATAAAAGCAAATGTTCTTTGTTAAAAATTTGTTCTTTGTGTAAAAAAATGGTCCCCAAACAAATTTTGAAAAACTAACATCAGATTCGAGTTCCCCGACCCCGATTACCCTTCGGTCAAATTTTACTATACATACTATTGCATTAAGAAAGAATCAACATACGTATGTATGAACGAACGAACATACGAACATACGAACGAACGAACGAAGATACGAACGAACGAACGAACATAGCTACTTTGCGTAATACCCTCCTTTCAGTAGAGGGAATAACAATTGATAAGTGTTGTGTTTCGCTGATATCTCCACATTCATCGGCCATTAATGCATAATTACAGTTCTGTACCTGGAGATAACAACGAGTAACTCAATTATGTCAGATAACTAAATAAACTTGGCATACCATAGATGAAATCTCTTCACGAGTTTCATCACTCATAATATGAAGTAATTCATTCTGAATATCATGACTCAAATAATTAGCATTATGCGAAGAATCTTGAAATATGGATCCAACTATAAGATCAGTTTTTGCTACCCAATGAAGAATTTAAAAAAAAATAACCCCGATTTGAACTTCTAAAATAGAAAAAAAATGGCGAACAATACATTGTAAAAGAATGAGTCAGATTATCCAGCATCAGTATTCCTCCTTAAACCAAAGCAACTTATCGTTCTAATAATTTTTAAGAATTCTATTCTTTAGAAAGAGCTCTCTGGACCTTTTAAAAATATCGGGTAATCCAGAATAAATGGCGGTCTCAGTATCTTGCCAATATTTCACTTATTTCTCGTTGTTTATAAGGCAAACTTTTTTTTAAAAGATGCGTCTTTAAATTCTCTATAATCTGGCCTATTTCAAAAGTCTCGCTTAAGATTCGTTAAATTATTACTGGTGATGAAACAGATTGTTTTGAAAACTACAACTTTCTAACAACAAGTTTTTAGCGAATAGTCTCATGAAAAGTCGACCAGAAGAACAAAAATTATTCAAAAAAAGTACTCTTTTATATGAGACATTTTTCGAGCTTTTTTAACTGGTTATTTTGGTTGAAAAATCTTTCAAACTTCATTGACAAATGATGATGTTATAATCAATATACTCAATAAGTTTGAAATGCAGTTTTTTTTTATTAGGGACTATAAAAGTCGATTATCCTATCTGAAAATGGGTATATAATGGAGTAATGTGGCACAGTAGGTTTTGTAGAGAAAAGTTTACTCTAGAATATCGTATAGCTGGTTTATCAGAAATGTTCGGATCCTTTGGGCAAACGTTGATAGAACATTTTATAATTGTATTCACAAAAAAAAATTAATATCTTCTATTCTGACGATGAATGTCGTATACAATGTTCTGTTGAAGTATATCCATAGTATTCGAGTGTATCTGATAAACCAACTATACCATTTTGTAGAGCAAAGTTTTCTCTACAATACCCACTGTGTTACATTACTGCATTGTATACCTATTTTGAGATGTGATAATATTACTAAAGACTTGTTGTTAGAAAGTTGTAGTTTTCAAAACAATCTGTTTCATCACCAGTAATAATTTAACGAATCTTAAGCGAGACTTTTGAAATAGGCCAGATTATAGAGAATTTAAAGACGCATCTTTTAAAAAAAAGTTTGCCTTATAAACAACGAGAAATAAGTGAAATATTGGCAAGATACTGAGACCGCCATTTATTCTGGACCACCCGATAGATCAAATTTACGTACTGTTTATTCCCCTGGTGGTCTCTAAAACTAATCATTTGACGTGCTAAAATGTGTAATGTGGAACAAATCTTCACAAGACGATTACGGTTCTTACGTATTTGAATAGCACGACCAGAATCTAATTTCTTAAGAACACTGGAATCAGTTTCTTCTCGTTGTTTATATGATCAATAATTTTTTGTTGCAGTTATATATGATTGAGACGATGCGTGTTTTATCAGACCACTATCTTTCTGCAAAGCTCTTTTCCAGTTATTCAACCCTAAAATGGAAAAAACATCACTAAAAGATAATTTATTAGCAGAAAAATAACGATAGTAACAACAATAGCAGGCATCTTTTTGAACAGAATACTCCAACCACTGTTTATCAATATACTAGCTAGACTGAAATGAACGTTTTTGATGAT
Organism: Macrotrachela quadricornifera; assembly: GCA_022393335.1. Lineage (NCBI taxonomy): Eukaryota > Metazoa > Rotifera > Eurotatoria > Philodinida > Philodinidae > Macrotrachela > Macrotrachela quadricornifera. Next base: position 535,994 of record JAJEKB010020868.1, on the reverse strand, counting down.
TCAACGGATAAATTGTCAATTTTGGTTGAGCAGGAGGATTAACACATGATGTACTAACATCATTTGGAGCAGATTTTGCTTCAAAACTTTGATTCAAAGGAATTGAGGTTGCGTGAGACGATAATGATGTGTCAGAAACAAGATCACATGTAGTTTGATCATCAGAACATGAAGAAACACCAAAAAGAGAAATCAGATTGTCAGATTCAGTTAATAATGAAGATAGAAGAGTCACGTTTTATTCTGTTTGTTCTTCATTATTACGTGGTTTTTTGTTAGTAGAAATAAAAAAGGACTCTATAGTCCGACGTTCGTCAGGATTCATTTTAGTTTAGAGATTGTGTTTCAGCTGAGAGAAAAGAGAATGATACTATGTTAGATTCTTTGAATAGGCAATAAAAAATTGAAGGAAAATCTCTATAATGCACGAAACGATATATTACGACATCACACGCAGAAAAGATTATCAATCTTTTAAAACTTAAAAAAAATCTGGGAGGTTCAGCCACCCCACCCCCTAATCTACCTTTGGCGCCGCCATTAAACAGCATATATATGTTGTTTCTTCTCTTAAATCTTTTTTGCATCGGATACTTCCTCCTTCTTGCCTTTATTAAAAAAGAGATTAGAATCTATTCAATTCTGGAATGACGGATTGTTTCCGAGAAAATAAGAAATGCTTCTTGCCTTTTGTGTTTATTTAAAAAAAAGATTAGAGTCTATGTAATTCGAGAATGATGGATTATCAATGAAATAGTAAGAGTTACATTTTGTTTTTTGATTTGTTTTTTGAGGAAGGATCTGAATCTATGCAGTCCCAGAATGGTGAATTGTTCGTTAAACACAAAGAAATGCTTTTTTCTTTTTCTTTTTATTTAAAAGAAAATCATTAGAACCTAACCAATTCTAGGATGATGGATTGCTAATAAAAGAGAGACAAAATCTTTCAGCCTTTTATTTGTATTTAAAAAGACGTTAGAGTATATGTAAACTCGAAATGTTGGATTCTCATTCAAAGATTAATAAATAATTTTTGTCTTTTGTCTTTATTAAAAATAAATTAGAATCTACGCAACTATAGAATGTTGGATTGTCCGTAAGGGAATAAGAAATACTTCTTGCCTTCTGTACTTGTTAAAAAACAATATTAAAATGTAATCAGCTTTAGAGTAATGGATTGTCAGTGAAACACTGAGAAATCCTTCTGGCATTTTTCTTTATTAAAAAAAAGATTAGAATCAGTGTAATCTCAGAGTGGTGCATTCTCCGTGAATGATTACGAAATACATTCTGAGTTTTCTCTTTATTAAAAATAAATTAGAATCTATGCAATTATAGCATGATAGATTATCCGCGAGGGAATAAGAAATGCTTCTTGCCTTTTGTGTTTAGTTAAAAAAAAGATTAGATTCTATGTAGTCTGAGACTGACGTATTATCAATGAAATAGTAAGAAATGCTTCTTCGTTTTTGCTTTTATTTGATAAAAAATTCCGATCTGTCCACTCCTGTAGTGTGTCCCAAAACTATCTTCACAAAAGTTTTGTCATATACCTTTGCTATTTCATTTAACTTTATTAATAAATTTTTCTTAAATTAAAAGTGAAGATATCGAGCTTATTTTTTATCTGAACCACCTTTCATACTAACTTGTAAAAATACTATTTTTTGATCGAAGTACAAAAGTTTTGCTTTCTTCTTATTTCCAGGAAAACACTGTGCATCCATTTTTTTTCTTTAGTTACTTAGACTCTTTAAGGTAGTTTTCTGTGAAGTGTGGATAAAAGAAAAATTTTCAAAAATCTGTAGTATACATATTTTTGTAGAATTCGACATGCTTGATGCACTCATATGAAAATATCAAAGAAAAAAACTGAGTTGATTTTCTAATTATTTACATTACATAAGAAAGGCAAAATTTGTTGTATTCAATCAAAAGTAATACTTCTGCCTGTTAGTAGGGAAGGTGATTCCAATAAAAAAAAACTCGATATCTTCACCTTTAATTCAAATAAATGCGAAAACCTCGGATTTAAATTAGGGGTCGGACAGTTCAGGTTCAGTTCCAAAGAACTGAACTGTTCCAACAGTTCAGTTCAGTGAGCTGAACTGTCAATTGAGCTAATGAACCGGTTCATTTGAACTGTGAACTGTGTTCCCAAAACAGAACAAAAGTGTTCTGTTTTTGGGAATCTATTCCCAAAACAGAACACTTTTGTTCCCTTTTGGGAATGAATTCCCAAAAACAGAACATTTTTATTCCCTTTTGGGAATCAATTCCCAAAAACAGAACATTTTTGTACTGTTTTGGGAACACAGTTCACAGTTCAAATGAACCGGTTCATTAGCTCAATTGACAGTTCAGCTCACTGAACTGAACTGTTGGAACAGTTCAGTTCTTTGGAACTGAACCTGAACTGTCCGACCCCTAATTTAAATTCGAGAGTTATGTGTACTTCAAAAAGTGTATAAAACGTATGATTAGTCCTATAATGTGTCGACTAGAGCTCGCCGGGTACGAATCCAGATCCAGATCTAAAAATTTTAAGTTGATCTAGTCTAGGCATGCTCTAAGTCCGTAAATTACTATTGACCAGAAAAAATATTCATTACATATAATAATTCTTGCTTTGATTTTCTTTAATTTTTGTTTATTTTCTTCCGAAAATAGTGAATTTATTTATGAATAAATTAGGATTTTGTATTTGTTATAATGGTACCCATTATGATGCTCTTTTACTTTTTCAAGATAATTCTCAACAATTTGTACCACACTTTGACTTAATTAACATGAGTTTATAATATGAAATATAATATGAAACAAGCTTTAACTTAAAAAAATGAAGTGATAGAATTCAAAAACTGAGGAAATTCGAAGCAATATTATACTGCAGGAGGTGGTATTGTGGATTTTTCTCACCTGGTGCACAAGATCTTAGGCTTATTTTTCTATTAGACATAGATCTCATCAAGACACAACTTTTGCCACTGAATTGTAAAAATAAAAAACCTGGGGAGCCAAGCTACCATGGATGATACTGTAGTCGACCCTATCTAGTGATTATTGACCCAGCTCCTACAGTGATATAATATCTTTAGAAATCACACAAAATCGAGTTCAGATTTGTGCTCAGCTTAGAGAATTAGGTAGGTGGAATTAATTAAGAATAGATTTGAGATTGTATCTAGCGAGATTATGGTCATAGGTAACCTCATGGATTTATGATAGATATATGATATACAGAGACATCAGTATTTTCATAATAATGCACCAATATTAATAGCTATCGAATTCCGATTTTTTCCATTTGATAGCTCTTATTAGTAGCGACAAAACCGTGCATCCAGAACAGCCCAAAACCACTAATCACCTGAGACATATTTACGTACACCGGCCTCAGGATACAGATTTTGTGCATTTTGGAACCCTGTTTAGACAACTTTCACTTAAAAAAATACGATTTCATTCAAAATTAATATCATATTCGGAATCAGCATTAAAACTGAGTCGATTTATATATATTTTAAATAGTTCTAAGAAAAAAAATTTTTTTGAAAAAACCCTGCACCTCTCCCCAGGGATGATCTGGTGAATAATGACAATTTTCTCGATAACTCAACTATTTCTTGCCAGATCCTTCTCATCTCCGAACTCGACCGAGATATTGATGAGACAATTCTGTGCACAAAATTTTAGCTCAATCGAATGTAATTGTGAAAAGTTATTGTGTAAACGGTCGGACACATTGACCGATTTTAGTAGTGTACTCACTTTTTGAGTACACAAAAAAGATTAATAATAAAGTTAAATAAAACAGCAAAGATATACAGTAAAGCCTCCTTAAGTGGGCACCTTTCTAAATTGGACATCTCCGTAAACTATGCACTCGGCGAGGTGCTCGACAACTTTTTGTTGGAAATGAACCTCTCTTAAACTGGGTACCACTCTACTCTGAGCATTGGGTACTTTTTTGCGGCCCGACAGGAATAAATACCCCTCTGGAATGGGCACTTATCGATTTTTTTTGAAGACGTGAAACAGCTTGTCTTTTATCGCTCTCGTTCCTATACTTGGTATTTTTCTTTCGTCTACTTTCGAGTAGCTAAGGAAAGTTCCATCACTAACTCTTTTCAAAAATCTTGATTATACTGAAGTTAATGCATCATCTTGAATAAAACTCACCACAAGAAGAGAAGAATGTATAGCACATTTTATTCACTAACTAGGGAACCTTGTCAGGTGCCCCTTGTCCAATGGCAATGATTTTTTGCCCGTAGATAGTAAATCGTGTTTTAGTAATAACACTAAAAAGGCTTGGGTTCCTATTTAGATTTAGCGAAACTGCCAGATTTTCAATATGTCTATTTTCAAAAGATCCCTGTAGGGCACCCCATGTACGAACAAAATCGTTTTTTTTGAATTTTGGTCTGCAATCCCGCGCATACAGAAGTCTCACATAGACTAGCTTGTGTAGTAAAATTTGGAAGTTTTAAACAAAGTCTCGCCAAGATACGAAGCTTTAGAAAAATGCATGTTATTTACAGTATCTATAGAGAAGGACTTCAAATGTGAATGTTCTATATCTCGGCGAGAATTTGTTCAAAACTTCCAAATTTTACGACACAAGCTAGTCTATGTGAGACTTCTGTATGCGCGGAATTGCAGACCAAAACTCAAAAAAACGATTTTGTCCGTACATGGGGTTTCCCGCAGGGATCTTTTGAAAATAGACATATTGAAAATCTCATAATTTCGCTAAATCTAAATAGGAACCCAAACCCGTTAAGTGTTATCACTAGGACACGATGTACTGTCTACAAGCAAAAAATCATTGCAATCGCCCATGTAAAAAAGCGACAAAAAATCTGATTATAATCGATTATTTTATTTTAATCGGTTATTTTGTTTTTAATCCTTTACAATCAGGATAGTGGAAGAATGAATAAGTGCCAATTGGTGTCATCTCGTGAAGTATGGCACATGTGTCGGAGGTTGGTCTAGCATTGTACTACCTATTTGTTGACGTAAGGAATCTGAAAAACCAATTAAAAACTACGATTTTCAAGTCAAAACTCGAGAAAAGCGCGTTTTTCAACTATCAGGATTAAAATCGATTAAAATAAAACAATCGATTATAATCGATGAAAAATAGAAAATCTGATTTAAATCGTGCCATTTTAATCGATTTTTCATCAAACAAAAATCGATTATAATCAGATTTTTTGTCTTTTTTTTCACATGGGCGGACGAGGATAACTAACAAGGTTTCCTCGTAAGCTTGACATTATGCGTTTTCTGAGAATCAGAAGTTTTTTTAAGAGAATGTGACCCAAACCTCCATAAAATGGGCAGCTTCGTAAAGTGGGCATTTTGAAAAAGCCCCAAGAGTGCCCACTTTAGAAAGGTTTTATTGTATTTGGTTTATTTTGAATAAATGACATCAGGTGAAAAAAGGTTGAAATTATAAGAAATGAGTTCATTCTGTGCCAAAAACGTGTCGTTTTTGCCCTAACGAAAAGTAGTCGTTCAAAGTTTAACTCGTTATGCGATTAAAAGGTGAAACTATGAAATGCGTGATGGAGTATAAATTATAGAGCTTTCTACACCGTATTTTTTGATATAATTTGTTCTTTCATACAACCTAGAAAGTAGTCGAAAACTGAAATTTAAAAGTGTGACAATGCGAAATGTTAATAATGTGGTAAACAAAAGCAGTTTTGATCGAAATTTATTATTATAATACCAATTGAACAGTGATCAAATAGTACAGAAAAATAGACCCTAGTCGAACATCTTGTAAGCAAGATCTTGGCCAAGATCCAAGGTACAGATAAGTGAACAGATCTTGGAAATTTAGGTACAGATATTTCGATTATCTTGTACGTAAGATCTTTGTCCAGATCTTTGGTACAGATTGTTAAGATCTTATGTACGATTCTTCAGTATCTTACGTATACCTTACTAAGATCTTGGCTACCTATAATTGAGATCTTGAGCATGAGATTTTATATTTAGTACGATATTCTCCTTTATTTTCAACACATAAAATGAAACTTTACACAGTAACAATCAGTATCGCGGAAGAACTCATACAAATATCTTTACATCCAACGTTTGAAAAAAACCACACACAATAAAACATATACATGAGCACCAAATACAATAAAAATTTACAAAAAAAATAAAATAAAACAAAAGCGACGAGTCTTTACTAATTGTAAATTTGAATGACCTTCGCCATACATTTCAGCACTAGATGAGAACACGATGATGGATAAATCGTTTGATCGACTGTTTATTGATATCTAAAATAAATATTATACAATTGATAAACATCTGAAAAAAATATAGTAAACTATCGTCAATGAACATATATTAGATCGATTAACAAAGTTTTAAAACGTTGTCGAATCTAATGAATAAAGGTTCGTTTGTATTAGTCTACTGTCTTTGTGTTCAGTCTCTGTTTTCATTGGCCAGTGCACCTGAGAACGGAAAAAAAGTTTTTTAACATTTTTTTCTAATTTCATATGATTTATGTATACTTTTAAACAATTAATTAGAATTTTTTGATTATTTTTATGTATTATTGATGTCGCTTTAGTCTTTTCAAGATCTTGGTACAAGATAATTTTAGCTTAACTTTTCTTGAATCTTTTCAGTATCTTGAAATCTTAGAACAGATCTTTTCAAGATCTATGGTACAGATATATAAGATATGATCAAGATATGCTTTTTCATAAAAAAAATTATCTTTCTCAAGATCTTGCCAAGATCTTGCTTGCCAATTCCAAGATTTACAGATCTTGCTTACAAGATGTTCGACTAGGGGAGCATCTTCTCCTCTGTGACTAAATGAGAAAATGAAATTTGTTCAAGCATTCTACTAAAGAAATAAGATATGGACCTCGTTTCTTTTGGTATGCCCTAAGCATTTCAATAAAGAAACATCTTTGCGAGCTGATTTTTTTTTAAAGCTGGTATTACGCATAATTATTTATTGTACAAAATCAGAAGATTGTTACTCTAGTCAACTCTTCCTTGGGAAGTCCTCGCTAAGTGTATAAAAAATACGAAATTTGTGAAGAGTCCATGCTAAGAATTTCCCTGGATTATTTTAAGTAGAATGTACTGTAGTAGTTATTTTCTTTATTTAGTGAGAAAGAAACTGATTCGGATAAACGATAGTTAAATAAAAATGTACTAACTATTTGTTTACTTTGTGAAAGTAGTCGAATACTAAACAGTTGTTAGTTACAAAGAAGTATTATTTGACCAAGTATGTAGAATGTTTATTATTTCGAGCGACGAATATATACAAGAATTCAAAAAAGAAGAGAATTCACTAGAACATAATAAAGAGAAGAGAATTCATCAGAGAATACGAGAGAGAATATATATGATCCACACAGAAACAAAGCGAATATACCTGAATATACTGCCAGTAAAGAGGACTTATATGCATTCACATATGACAGCAGAATGAAAAAAAAGTAGGATGGAATACTGATCAACTAACGTTACAACAATTATAGAAAGAAAGAGATAAATAATTAACTATGCGTAATATCAGTTTATAAAAATCAGCTCGCAAAGATATTTCTATGTTGAGATAGAAAAATAATATTTTTTTATAGAAACATACAGTAATGTCATTTTTATAGAAACTTGTTACACTTGTTTCTTTGCAATAAAGCAGCAATGAAATGAATCCTTTTAGGGTTTTTATCTACACTATAAGCCCTATCTATGAGTAAAATATGAGCTCAAATGAAGTGTATCAGCTGGTGCGGTTCTCTCGTTAGTTGAGCAATTCAATAATGTTTGTTTTTTTACGCATCTCACGTCATTTTATCATGATTTCCTAAGATTTTTCCGTCTCATACAGGAGATTTTTGACATTAAGTTTTTTCGTAGATTCAAAATCCTAAAAAAGTCCTTACAGACGGAGAAGTAATTTTCAATCCAAAAGAGAATATTTCAATAGAGAAGAGATTTTTTCAGGCATTTATTAAGAATTCTTAATGGCTTCTCAAGATTTTCCGTCTCACAGAAGAGACGACCTCCACAGAGATTTTTTTCAAAAATTTAATATTCCAAAAAAGTCTGTTGGAAGAGGACATGATTTTGATCAATTGTGAAAAGATTTTAAGAGGATATTGCATCCGTAATCAGATCCTAAGATTTTGTGGCTTCTGTTTCACTTCTGGTCTGGTTCGTAGTGTATCAGGGTAACTTACGTCAGTTTACGGTCGTAAACAGCTGTTTGCGCGATCGCATCGAATCGATTACGTTCAAGTCATGACAGATATTATGGTGTACACGTTGTAGATGTTTCATCGTATACGACATGATGATAGATGACCGTAATACTGTTCTCACCAAGAGGGTGATACACATCCCATATACTACTTTAATTATACCGTTTACGATCGGTTAAGTCAACGTAAACGCACGTACACTATCGTTTATGATCGTGGTAAACGTAGACCTCAATACCATTTAATAATAAAACAAATAAAAGTGTACAAAGGTTTTCCCTTCCCATATAACATTGATAAAATAAAGGATGGGTCAGAAGTCCTGACCGGATTAGCATAATAAAATTTTTTTTGTGAAACACATGTTTGTAAATTTGTCACTAGTAAAAAATGATACAGCAAAACACGCTCTAAAAAACGATTTTTGATTGTCCTCACTCCCTTATATGGTAAGAAAGTTCTAAGCATAGAAATATGCGTCACAAAAAAATAAAAATTAACCAGAGTTTTTAGGAGTTATAAAGATGTTTCTTCAGTTAAAAACTGTTGGTTTCTTTAAAAGATATTTCTTCATCTTGAATGTTACAATTAATATCTGTTTAAATGAATGTTCCTACACTTGGTTTCCATCGACTTATATCACCTTCATAAGATGTTTAGATATTTCGCCTATCATTGTTTCGTATTGTTCAGTTTTAAATTTTTTCATTCTGAGTTAACGAAACGAACTAGCGAATCAAGAATTTGACATATTTTTTCTCTTGTTTTTTCTATAAATGTTCCACAAATATATCGAGTGGACCATACATCTACAAATTCAGTATATTCATCACCTGATTCAATTCTTTCTTAACACAAAACAACAATAATATCCATTACAACATGAGTTCTTTGTTTTGAATCTTGATCATCTTGAAAAATGACCTCGTCCAAGTCTTCAACCGCTTTATTAATTGCAGAAATGACTCCTTCTTAGAAAAACCTAGCATACAATTCCCCAGTCATATACATTTCCTTACATTGACCATTTAGTAACATGACGAGGACCATTATTTAATATTAAACTGTTCGTACGAATTATACCTCTAAACATAACACCATTTGAATACTGTACCTTGTATGTTTCTCTTAAATGAACAGGGTTTTCAGATGGTTCTTTAACATAAACTACTCAGGATGATCCAAAAATAGTGGCGAAGGTATTTTTTTTCTTATAGAAAACTTAAAGAAGTTTTCCTTTTTTATGAAAAGTTAGAGCGTCTTTCGCTCTATTTTTCTATTCTATTTGACTACTGTTCAACTAAGATCATAATAAGAAAATTTCTATAAGATCTATTTTTGTTGAAACTAGCTGGTAGCATTAGCTCATAATGGGTGTAACACTTTTGCATTTCGCTTTATTATCACTTAACATGTTATATTAAAAACACAAAATAAATCACAAGATGCAGCGTGAAAAGCTCTACAACTTACAAAGAACTATTACGATAAGATGAGATAAAAAAAGCCGAAGTTCTCTTTTACACACTAAAAATAAATGTGTCGTCCGTAGAATGTGTCATATATATATTTCTTTCGTTCTGTCTGCTGACTGTTCATTCACCTTATTGTTTCAAACCTACGGCTATATATAAACAACGTGACTGAACGTGTAAAAGTTATATATTTTCGTCTTAGTTATTTTTTACGGTTATTTCTCGATTATTTATTTGTTGAAAGTACGCCATTCTTGACCAATGATCGAGAGAGAATTACCATTAAGTGCTCTGATGGAGATCGGATCACTTCAAGGATGGACAGATTCTACAATCTGACCTCCTTGAATTTTCAACGTGGCATTAGTTAAATCAAAAAATATATGAATCACATGCTTTTGAGAAAAAAATTCAGAATTTGCCATATAGTAGATTTGAACCATGCTTCCAGAATGTGTCGTATTTTCAATGAAAAAAATATGTCGCAACGAGCACTTCGTGTCGCACTTGAATGTGTCGTACATTGTTTTGCAAAATGCCACACATGTGACACATTTTATTTTAGTGTGTACCAAAAAACAATCTCGTTTTCGCAATGTCGAAATTCGATAGCTCGGAGTTTTGACCATTTTGAAAACGAAAAGTCCAACTACGGAATACTAGTTCGTTATAAGTTGTAGAACTTTTCACGCTGCATCTTATGATATATTTTATTTTTTTAATATAACATATTAAGTGACATTAAAATGAAATGTAAAAGTATAACATTTTTTATGCCACATCCCTTATGATCTAAATGCTACCAACTAGTTTTCAACAAAAACTGTTCTTATAGAAATTTTCTTATTATGACCTTAGTTGAACAGTAATCAAATAGTATCGCAAAATAGAGCGAAAGGCGTTCTATCTTTTCATAAAAAAGGAAAACTTCTTCAAGCTTTCTATAAGAAAAAAAAAGTATCTCCGCCACTACTTTTGGATTATCCTAAGCACATTATTTTTACTATTTTGAAAACCTTCATTGTAAATATCCTAGAAAAATCAGTATTAACAATTTTAGACCATTGTCACTAGAGATCATTTTTTCTTGCGCCAAATTTGTGTATTAATTTTTTACGCATTCAATACGTCGTTGTTTGTTTGCTGTTGTTAATTTCTAAGCTGTTTTCAGTTTGAATGATTTTAGTTTTAATTCTTTAATTACCATATGAACTGATATTTTTCCACCTTCAATTGTGTCATGTTGTAAATGAAAAACCACTTTTCGTTGACTTTGACTTTTTTAAAAATATATTAGTTTTTTGAAACCTCTTTTTTGCATTTTTTCATCCTGATAGTTCTCGATGCACCACATCTTTACCTATCTTTTATAGTTTCTCTTTGTATTATCCGATATATTTTTCTTCTTAATGCTACATGAGATAATGAAAGAGGATTTTCATAAGATCCTAGTCCTTCACCAATGCTGCTTACCATCCATAAGAGATTCATGTCCTTAAGAAAAAGTACGAGTCCACGAAACTACTTTTCTAGAGTAAACTTATTTGACATCTTGTTATACGATGTAAATAATCTTATAGATTAACGAGTATTTTATCTCAACTGAAGCCGATCTATTTATAGAACGCAGCGACAAACGAATATATGAATAGAAAAAGAGATAGATGTCGTAAAAACGAAAGAATAGTGATTATGAAAAAACCTGAAAAATATAGTTGAAAGCACAAAGATAGAGCATACATATAGATCGAAAAATATACCGAATACCTAAAGAGAATATGCACTAAGATATGAGAGTAATGACAAATACTGTGATGGTATGACCTAACGAAAAGTGAAGATCATCATACGTTTAAAATTAAGTATATAATGCTTTCAAAGTGATTCTACAATGCTTTGAGAGATTTATAGTTATTTATTATTTTTAGTAACGTATATTTCTAAGTTTATAACTTTCTTACCATACGAGATAGTAAAGTTAATCACATATCATTTTGTAAAGCGTCTTTTGCTGCATCTTTTCTTACTAGAGACAAATTTACAAAAATGCGTTTCACAAAAAGATTTTATTATGGGAACCCGATTAGGATTGTTGAACTCACCGTTTAACTGTAAAAGGGCTACTTGATTGAGGTGTCATCGAGCGTGCCTATTAAATAATATGCCTTACGATTCGTTTCTGGCTAAAGTGCATCCTGACAATAGCTGATATATGTATTCGTTTTCTAAAAAGAGAAATGTATAATAATCTTTGACATGCAGTCAAACTGAATAATTTTCCGCAACACTGATACTAGAAAAAACGAGCTAATATCGCTTTTTCTTGTTTTTATGATTTCTCTTTTTTCAAATGGATTTTCTTTTTCTTATATTTCTAGACAGAATCAAATTTTAGTGAGTAGCTCGTATTTGAAAATAATTATTTTAAGTCAATTTTCGCCAACTCATCACTAATAGAAGAATGTCTTCTACAGCACTATTGATCGGTAACATTAGAAGCTACTTTCTCATTTCAGTTAGCATTTCATTTATCGTCATCGGTACTGTGGGTAATTTACTTAACATCGTTCTCTTCCGAAAACGCGCTCTATGGACATTGTCACCTTGTATTCCTTATATGATGATTGCTTCACTTAGCAATTTATTCAACATTTATGTATTTATGCCATTTCGAATGCTTGCTGGTTTTGATATTAATCCCACAATTACTTCATCGGTTATTTGTAAACTAAATATCTATTCCTATTATATATCATTTGGTGTATCAACTTGGTTAATGGTTGCTTGTTGTGCTGATCGATTCTTTTCATCGTCACATAATGCAACAATTCGACGTTATAGTAGTATGCGTATGACTAATCGAGTTACATTGGTTATTATATTTCTTATCGGTTTTGGATATTTACAAGTTTTGTACTGTTACGATAACAATGGAGTTTTTATAAAGACTTCTCCATGCAATGTTCAAAATAATCTTTGTAATGTCATTGATATGATCTATTATCTTCTTATTCAAACAGTTGGACCACCTATATTTATGCTCATTTTTGGCATCGGTACAATCTACCATATTAGACAGAAACGACAAGTTTTACCAACATTACCAATTAGAATAGAACTAGTTGGTAGAACAGCGACGTCAACAGTAAATATAGAGAATAGAGAAAGGAATACTAATAAACATATTTTGCCTATGCTGACTATGCAAGTGATTATATACTTGCTCTGCTCAATACCTTTGCTATCTATGAAAATCTATCAAAATATTCCATTATCAATCGTGAAGAGTGATGTACAGTATGCTGTCGAAGGTCTTTTTTTCAGCATATCTATCTTACTGAGTCTTGTAGACAAGATTTTTTCATTTTATATTTATACATTATCGAGTAAATATTACCGCAAAGAACTCATCAGAGTATTCAATCAATATCGTCCATGGTGATGTATAGTCTCTTAAAGTTAACTTCAATTTTCAGACGTTCGAGTCTTTGAAAGATATACTACATAACTAAAATATATCTTATGACAAAGATAATATAACAAACCGTAAAAATAACTTGATGTTGTTTTTTCGTAACTTTCTTTTACTTCAATTCTATTGTTTCTTCTATCTTAATGATTTCTCTATTATTACCTTTATCTCTGTCATTTCTCGTGTTATTTCGTTTGTCTGTATGCATACTATATCGATTATATTTAAAAAAATAAATAATTATTTCTAAATTTTGTTTAATTGATCATACCATGTCATATAATCGATAAGAAAATTCTTTTCTGTTAATGATCATGAAATCTCATGTGAAAATATTTGAGGCTCGATCGCGTACCGACGCATTCAAAAAGAAACATCTGATGCGTCATGTAAACATACAGAAACGCGTCAAGGTATGTGGTAAAACATGTGACGCGTTTAATGCGTTCAGAAAAAAGATGCAATTAAACGCGTTTCTAAATTGTTTTTTGGAAAAAAAATCTGTTCTATTTGTGCAAATTCGTGCTATGTCATCATCATATGCACATGATGATCATTTCTTCTACAAGACATACAAACAGCAAAGGGAAACAAATTGATCTCGTGATTTCATATGATTTCTAGTGATTATTAGTGGGAATCATAAAATGTCCATATCAATATATCGTGGAATACTACTTTGTCTGTTTGTTGATATTAATATTATTAGATAAAAAAAAAACAAGGATGTGGAAGTTTTGTTGAATAATTCATAACAAAATGAAAGGAAACTATAGTAGTGTAGCATAGAAACATTCTTTATTGAAAAAGAATAGTTGAAAATACAAAACTTTTATCGTCCTTAAACTCGAGATAATCGATCAGCAGGCAATGAATATTTATCTTTTTCTAAACACCAACGTGCAGCTTATTTGTTAAGAAACTTATTCTCATTATTTATAACAACTTTGAAGAAAGCCTGAGAGAGTTCTTTTATATTATCAAATAACCATATACCAGGATTTATCGTTAAAGTAACATTATCCATTACATCAAGATTATTATTCAACTCGAATTCTTCATCACTATCATAATGGTTTTTGTTATTAATTTCATCATTTTCATCTTCATCATCTGAGTCTGTATCTGACTCTACATTAAGGCTGTCAATACCATCAATGTCTTTCATTCGAAATGCTTCTAGTTCTCGAGAAATAATATCACTCATTTCTTGAATTTATATCATCTGACCATTTCGTGAAATTTGTTTGAGTTTCAATGAACTAAAAATTTATCTACATATGTATATGCTTCAAGGACACTATTTTCAAGAGCTATTTTTGAAAGAACAGTTGTATTTGATAAATGCGAAATACTTCTCAATGTTTTAGAGAATTTATGATTTTGAGGAAAACGAAGATTATTTCGACTTGTATTATTTTTTATGTTTTGCAGTACTGATAATTTATTAAATCGATTAAGAAATTGTGAAACTGTAAACACTGACACTAGCTGAAGAAACACTGGATATTGCTCTAACTGATTTACTTAGGTTGTACCAAAAGTTCTAATAAGATATTTTCAATTTTATTTTATGAAATGTTGAGGATAGTTGTCATGATTATTTATATCAAGGTCATACCTTTCTATTAATTTATTAAAAGCTTCTTTAACCTTTTTTCTAAAAAAAATTTAGCTACTTTGGAAACCACATGATTTAATCACATTTCATTTGTTTTGAAAACTTACAAGGACACATATTTGAATGCACCTACGCAAAAACAAATCTGAACCATTGTATCCTATATGGTCATCCATGAATAACTCGCATATGAATATTTTAGCTGCCTACGTTTAGATCTGATGGAAAAAAAGACATAACTTTTTCAGTTTTACAGCAAAAGTGATCAGTGGAGGGGCTAAAACAGTGATCACGTATTTTTCGAACGTGGGAAGAATATCATTCGGAAATAATGTGATCACTTTTTTAGCGCCCTCACTGATCACTTTTGCTGTAAAACTGAAAAAGTTATGTCTTTTTTTCCATCAGATCTAAACGTAGGCAGCTAAAATATTCATATGCGAGTTATTCATGGATGACCATATAGGATACAATGGTTCAGATTTGTTTTTTCGTGGGTACACTCAAATATGTGCCCTTGTTAGTGGAATTTTGTTCGATCAGGTAAGTTGTTCTCTATCAATACTAGTGATGTGATATTGATTTATTTTAGATAGGCTAGTCATAAGTCATCTAGTGCTAACTGACTTATTGAAGGTGAATTGTCAAAGACTGTTATTCACGAAGACAGATTTTAACTAAAACTTTGTTTAGTATATTTTTTAAAGCAAATAATCCTGAATGTAGATAAAGGCAAGACTGTAGATCACAAGTATTATATTGAAAATTGCCCGAAGCCTTTTGTTAATGAAATATGAAAACAAACATAGAGATTTGATTCAAAATATACAAAATTGCTTGACGATCATTGTTAACTTCATACTCATTCGATGTTATTAATTCTAAAATAGAAGAAGGCATCAATAGAATGTCATACCCAGCATATTTCCCAGGCCTTATACTATAGAATTTTTTGGCTAACTACGTCTATCGAATGTTGTTTAAGTGACTAAATAAATGAAATATAATTAGCTCATGTGATTTCCAAGGTAGCTAAATTTTTTTTAGAAAAAATGATCAAAAAATCAATAAATAAGTTGTATCGAAAGGATTAATCTTGATATAAATAATCATGGGAACTAGCCTCAACATTTGCTAAAATAAAATTGAAAATATCCCTTTATTTTTATACTACTATTTAATGATCTTAGAACTTTTTGTACGACCTAAATATTCTCAGAATGAAGCATATAAATGAATCAGAGTTCGATTTAGTGTCAAGAAGGAGAATTTTAGTATGAAATAGACTAATCATTAACATATTCATTCCAATATTTAAACATTGGAAAATAGAACTTGCGATCGTGTCTGGCTGACTGTCTACCGTAAAGTATATAGTTTCTTTAAGGTTGAAAGAGTGTTCAGATAAGAGCTTAGTCATATTAATTTGTTTAGGGCTAAGCTGATGTTCTGGACGATAATTCATTCAATTCTATTATCACAAAAATCACGAATTTCATTGGTTAAAATATATATAGAAAATAGAGGAGCGGTTACTTCTCTTCATGACTGCGCATAGAAAAAAAAGATTATAATTTTTTAAAAATTTCTGTAGTATAATTTCATCATGATTTTATTGGATCGACCATTTGACAAACAAGAAAAAAGGTAACTCTGAACAACTACGAACTACGTTCGATATTGAATCGTTGTATTCGATTATTGTTGTTATCAGCAACATAGAGATTACCGCGTCGATCGATTGACAAACCATAGGGACCATTGAACTGATTCGGTTGTGTACCATGACCATTGTCACCGACGATGACACTTCCTTGGAGGGCTTCTTTAGGCCAACGCATAATTCGATTATTATAAAAGTCTGATACATAAACAGTGCCTAACTGATCGACAACGACTCCATAAGGTGCTACTTGTGTCAGATTCTTTCCATTGCCTTGACCACCGGCCACGACAATACCCTGTTTGGCCCCATCTGCCCATCTCATGACACGACGATTAGACAAGTCTGAGACATACACGGAGTGATCTCGATCGATAAAGATGTAGGTCGGATAACTGAGTTGATCAAGACGATTACCTTTCCCATTGTTTCCCGCTACTACAGCTCCATAAGTCTCACCCACTCGCCACCGTCTCACTTCATTCTTTTCAATGTCAGAGACATAGATATATCCTTGCTCATCTATTGCTAATCCATAGCAGTCGATATTGGAAATTATTGTTTCTCCACTTGTGCCATTATGAAGAGGCCATCGTACAACTCGTCGATTGTAATAGTCACAGATGATAAGACTTTCTGTCTCTTTGTCAACAACAACATCAGTTGGATAATCCAACTGATTCAACTTGCGTCCTTGTCCATTTCCACCAGCTACTACTTGTCCACTTGTCGCATCCGACTGCCATGCCATAATACGGTGATTCGAAAAGTCAGCGACATAGATAGTCAAATCATCATCTACAGACAATCCGTATGGGTGAAACAGTTGACTAAATCCATTACCGCCACGTCCTGTATTTCCAGCAACAGTAACTGCATTCTGTGCCCATCTGTCATTGGCACCAATATTTGGGACAAAAACTGGTGCTAAATAAACGAAACAAGCCTTTGTCGTGAGAATAAAAATGCTTGGATCTGCTGCTTGTGGAAAGTTAGCAATGCAGTTTCCATTTAGAAAGAAAACTTCTATATGCAATGTATGAAAAAATTTTACGAATGGTCATCTTTCCCATAGAGACAGTATTGAACACAGAAGAACATCGGGAAATCAAAAATTTAAGAGGAATTCGTGGACTGCAGAAATGAATTTTAGAATTTTCTGTACATAATTTGACGCGCTGCAAGCTACTCTACAAAGATCGAAATGAAAACTTGCTCTGCTTAGGGTTCAAATTTTTGTGTAAAAGATAATTCTCCTTGCCACAATACAGTTTTTCACAAAGATTAGAATTGTGAATTAGTTGATGTCATTTTTTTTTCTGGTTCTCTTACTTGGCATCGGTGGACAGACATCTCGAGATATCATCGATATTGGATAACAAACGGGAAGATCATGACATCGACTATGACGAATACAAACATGTTCAGGTTGTTGACAAACATTATTTGGAGCTTCACATGGGATAAGTCGAGAACAAGTTATCCAGAGAAAACCACAAAAAGGACGGTCACCATTACTCGTCATATGAAAACAGCCGCATTCACTATTAGTCGAACATGGAGCATATGGAGCCAGCCCACGGCATATTTGTGAGTTCACACAAACTATCAAACAACGAAACTAAATAGTGTAACATATGAAATGAAGCAAGAATCGTACCTGTGAAACTAAAAAAGGTATTTATTCAATATTAAAGAAATTGTAAAAAAGAAATTTTCATTACCTGAATAAAATAAATGCAACACTACAGATTGTTATTGTGCTCATAGTATGTGCGAAAATAAGGCACAAATATGATCATACCTTTGTATTTATTTCTATTACACATCTGGTGCTTTAAGCTCCTTTCTTCGACGACAATAAAATGTATATTATTAATTTTTCATCGATAGAAACTTGATATTGCCCATATGCTTTCAACTACGCTTTATTCTATTCTACGAAAAAATAAAATTTTCATAAAAAAAAATGAGAGCGAGAGATGAAATTTCGAACGATATGACGCATATAATTCGTAATATTCAGTATCAGTCAACTTGATCAAATTGTTTTTATCGACCAAAGATATAAAAATCAGGCTTGAAACGATTCACTTTTTCTCGATTTGATTTGGCTCAGACTAACTCAAACATTGCTTAAGATCACCTGGTTCGATGAATTTTCTGTTTGAACCATTTGATCTGAATTCGAAGAATATTTTCTTCAGAAAATTTTAAAGTAATTTCGGTATTTATCCATGTTCTTAGATGCACATAACTTGAATCGAACAGACGAATAAAATATTATTGAAAGATACTTGAACTCAATAATGTTCATTATGTATAGATCAATTTTCTTTAGCATAGATTTTTTATGAAAGATAAATATATGCAAAATGTATCCTATGTTTTAATGCAAGATTTTTTTTTCGATTGTAACTATTTAATGGGATATCCATTCAGAAAAATAGTAGAAAACCTGTAAGATTGCTCTATTTTCCACAATGTGATATACTTGCCGCAGATTCAGTTATTAATTAAAAGTTGAATAGTTAGGTGAAATATTATTTTCGACTCGTGTTAACTTAAAATCTAAGCTTTATTGAAAAAAGACATATTTTTAGGATATTTTTCACCTTTCAGCTTTTGTATTCGACTGAAGAAAATGGGAAGAATCTAGAGAATAAGACCATCAAAAGTTTTTTTAATACTTATAATAATAGTTAAGCTCAGTAGTGTTCGCATCATTGGATATCACTTTACGATGCAAACTTGTATCCAACGTATATATGTATTATATTATTGATTATCATGAGAACATGATGGCCTTTCATTTGTTTCGTAATCACATTTGCTTTGTTGTGTCGTTAGATTTTTTTTTGTTTTATCTATATATATAATCTTTGCAATTATCATTGCTACATTGTTCTTATTATGTTTTTGTTTATATTGTTATTTCTTATTATCATCTGATATATTATATTCTCAAAATATGGCAAGGCTTTTATTGTGAGATTTCTCTATTCTCATCAGACCAGAATCCTTTAGGAAATCATATAGTCTACGGACGTTTCGGAGGTTAAAGCCATTTTTTACATATTAAAACGAGAACCTCACAAACAGGACAACAAGGGAGAAAGACATCATTTTTAATCCTTGAGACAGCAGCTTTTTGAAAGAGGTACCCGAAAGTTTTTGAGTTTATAACAATTTTTACTCTACATATCGACATTAAAATTGTGACAGTTTCGTTTCAGTTCACGAAAACTAAAAGAAACATGATCTTCACACATTCGACTCGATGCAAGCCATTGGTGGCTTACGGCAAAAAAACTCTAAGAAAATGCCAATGAATGCTACGTTAAGCCTCGTAATTGGCTTCAAGAAGGAAAAGTAACTTTCTCTCAATAGTTTCCATCAGAACAGAGAACTGAAGAACGAAAGATCAATTCAAGCAAAATGATAATATTCTGAAATGTTAAATATATTTGACTAGTCTTTTACGATCTCTGATTGCACATGTGGTGTTGATTTCGATTATGCATCTGAGGATCTCTATATAATAGATTCATTAAGTGATTGTATGTGTAAAACTACTGATCAATCTATTCCAATTAACGATGTTCTCTCGCATGCAATACTTTGCGCTGAAAATAGTTTAAAATTTCTTTTTATTAATAGAGTACACATAAATGTAGTCTCAGTTTCAAATCTAGTCAATATTTAGTCTATAACATTCCTTTCATTTTCATTTGAATCAATGTACTTTTCAGTTTCTCTTGATCAGCTGCATGAACAGAAGGAACAAAACCATCGACACCACGCGTTGCATAAATTCCATTTAAAGAATTTTCTTGCTGTCCAAGAGTGATCCCTTCAACTGCGCCTGCATTCAAAGCAGCTTCAATTGTTTTGATAACTTGATCTCCCGTTGGAATCAACTCAAATTTTCCTTCGATTGCAGCAGCAACAGATGCAACTGCTTGTAAGCCAAGATTAGAATTCCATGATGTAATAGGAATATCTGAGTATACACCACTCGCCATAATAGTTTCACCATCTAATGCAAGTGGAATATTATCTCTTAGATTGGCCATACCAGCTTCATTACCACCATCACCAATAGCAATAATCACACCTTTATCTTTAAATTGAACAAGCATTTCATCAACTGGAAGATTCCAATCGTCAATATTTTTGCCTCGCATATTGCGACGTACTCCATCCTTCCAATTTCGACTGCAGAGTTCTCCAGCAAGCATTGCCTTGGGTTTAAGTAGATTAATGAGTCTATGTGCTTCTGTAATCTGTTCTTTTTCATCATGACGTGAATAAAATTCGTGAACACAATTGTCACTAGCTTTAATTGATTTCAAACAAGCACGAATAATGTTACATGTAATAGGATCAGCAACATATGACACACAATATGAAAGTTGGCGAAGAGTTTCACCTGCAAGAACTGCACCAGGAGGACCATCTGTTTCTGGTACTGGCACATTTTTACCATCTACAAGTTTTTGTGTCACACAGAATCCGGCAAGAATTATAATCGATGAGCCCTTTTCAAGTTTTAGCAAAGTAGCTGCAGCTTTTTCCGCATTTCCCGATGGTGCATAAAATTTCGACAAGTTTCGCATGTCATAACTGCCAAGAATATAATCAACTGGAGTCAATGGTTTTACTTGTGATGTTAATTGTTCCATCATTTCAGATGTTGTAATACGTGTTAATTCAGCAGGAGAAAATTAATCGTTTGTCGTTTTATCGGCTTTCAAATCAATCAGATGACATGTACACAGATGTGATTTATTGGAAACGATTCAAATTTTTCTATAAATTGTGTTCAGCTGATTCTATCGGAAATATATATATAATATTTTCTTTATCAATAGAAATACGTAATAATAAATTTTTGATCTAATTAAGTCGTATTAATTAATCATTTGAAAAACGAATAAAAAGTAATCAAATAAAAAACAAATGAGTATAACTATTGATTGAATCAGAAACTAAAAACAAGTACTACATTATGAAAGATTTAATATTCGCACAAAATGGTACAATTTCTTTTGGTTCATTCTTTCTACTGAGAGAAAATGCATGTATTCAATTGCGGTTAAACTACGATCGTACTATGACTCGTGATTGCGAAAAATTACGATGCAGTTACGGGAAATTGTGAAAAAAATTGCAGTTACGCGTATTTGCGAAAAATTGCGATGCAGTTACACGTAATTGAGAAAAAAAATCGCACTTGTAAAATATTACGCCCAGTCAATCTCAACATGTTCTATACTTATCGATCATCATATATTATCATTGTTAATCAGTCATTAGTAGAAGTGACTCATTGACTTTCAGTGATAACCAGCAATGAATCATGAGTCAGTAACTAATTAATAATTGATTAACTGACTAATTATTAATTTTTTTATCATGTATTTACTAAATCAATGAACATCTCACTAATAATTATGTAATAATTACTTAAACTCCCACTCAATAATAAGTAACAATTAATTAATTAATAATCAGTCATGTAATGATTAGATATTTGTATTGATCATTCAGTACATCCTGGCACTTACCTTTATTCTTTAGAAAAATAAATGAAGTGTCGTCCTCACTGTAAAATGTACGAATGAGCTAGAGTGCTTGCGACACCTCTTTTTATACCCCCACGCGTCAGTATGAACTACGATGACTGCGTCGCCGTTACGTGCAACTGCGATATAGTTGCTAGAAAAGTTCTGACATGAAATCAAGACGTACTTGAACATTTTTGATAATTTATAAAAGTTGCCATAGGGTTTTTAAATATTTTATGTGTTCTTGCAGCAGAAAGAATGAAACAAAACCAAGGTTATACCTTTTTGTAGTTCTATAATTAAATATTTACAATGTCATGTGCGACAGAGTCTCTAATTAGTTTGTTAGTTTTTTTCTTCTAATACTACCAAATACTAATGATAATAATAAACAAAGAGTAAATCAATTTTCACTACATACTTTCTATTTCTATCTCTAAGAGGGAATAAACAGAATTCACGATTTTATATGATTAGAAATATAACAATACGAGTACTGTATTAGGATGTCAGTATTATTTAGGAATGCAACAAGGCATTGTTAGAGTCATATAAAAGAAGAGAACCATCAATAGCTCCATGATAGGTATGAACAACGTTATGTTATGTTCGAATAATAAAAGAATATGCCGTTAGTAAAAAATGCTTAGTTGATAGTCTTTCTTTATAATTCCATCAAATCCTAGCAGATTTGTTCTCCGAATCATAATATAGTTTTTCCTTATTATAAAAGTAAATCCAACTACTGGGATCTGATCAGCTGATAAGTAAGACTCTCAACTAATTAGATTTCAGCAGAATTTTCTTCACGATTGTAAGGACAAAACATTTTGTTGTTCGAGCCAATCATAGAGGTATCCAAGATTCTCTTTCATATGATCCTAATAATATTTTTGTATAATCATATTAGAACAGGGAAAAGTCTCAGATGTACACTCTCAAATAATACCAATACCATTTCATATTGGTATTGTGATATGTCTATACATGATTTCCCTTTGATAATGTCCTTCTATTTATGGAATTATGTAAGAAATCTAATATTTGTAGTTCTCTGGAGTTTATTTCAATTTGAAATCACTCCTGCAATGACTATGATAACATACGATTACTAATACATACGTCATAGTTTTACTATTCTCTTGGTTTACAGATTATATATCAATGAAGAATTGAAAGAACAAAAAAAAAGGAGAAACGATAGGAGTGAGATGAAGAAAAGAAAAGAGAAAAAAATATGAAGAGACGTGAAATAAATTTTACAGAAGATGGAAGGGTATATGGACTTTTTCTAAAGTGTGAGTACACATTTCTGAGAAGTAGAAGAAAAAAGAACTCTGGAGAAAAGCGAATGGATCAAAGGACAACTGTTGTTAATATACAAACTTGAAAGAAGATAGAATAATGATACAGTGATCATTACATAAACTTATTTATTCGCACACTGATATTCCCTATAACAAAACCTGACGCAAATATCTATTTAATGCTAATGGCAACATAAAACAGTAATATTACCAGTATTCTTTATAATAAAGTTTATTCAGGTACTCCACATCTACAGTTGTGTTTATGCGAAACAGAACACGGGTTTTATATATCAGAGAGAGAATAAAGGTCATTACAAAAAGAAAGAGAATAAGAAAAAATAAAGAGAAGATAAAAATGACAGTATCATTGCAGTGATGTGGTTATTGACATACTGACTATGTGAAACAAACTTACTGTTACTATCGAACAATTTATAGTTTCTCATTTACGAACACGAGCATAAATTAATATTGAACATTATCATGAGTTTAAAATAAAGGCTGATACATAAAAATTCTCTTAATTTTTGTTTTATTCACTGCACTTTATATAGTTCGTAAAATTGTAGAAGAAGATCATTTATTGTTAGTACAGGGTGATTGGAAAGTAACTCCCTATTTTAACTTCTTTATTATTCTCATACAACAAAAGATATTGTCCTGGTTTCTTCACCATCTTGAGGCATGGACCACGCCATTTTGTTCTAGATGAAATAAGTCGATTGATTATCTGACTGTCTAAGATGGAGCACGAAGTTGGTTTAGAGAATACATGAAAATGACTTTTTATTTTAAATCTGTTACCGAAGTTTCCCTTTAGTACTAGCTAGAATAATAAGGACAGCGGTATTTTTTTCGCTATTTGGCAAGATTGTAATGCAAAGAAAATGATGTCATATATCTCTTTTATAACTACACAATACGTGACAGTTAAAAGTGATATGTAGAATAGGAGAAAAAGAAAAAAATAATTTTAGAATATCAATAACTGTCACTGACGGACGGAGAAAGAGAAAAGGAAATGACTTTACATATACATATACACAGAGAAAGAAAAACAAACCCCAACACAAACCATTTATTGATCGTACACAACAACAGATGTCAAAATAATTCCTTCGTTAATTTGACGTGTAATACCACCTTGTTACAAAGAAATTAACATGACCAAACGACTAACTACTCAAGATCGAACATTAATTGCTACTCGATATGAGATGTGGCAGTCGGTGATTGAAGTACAAAGATGATGGAGGAGACAACGGGGCCGACATGTGACACTCGATGCAATGACTGTTATCAGAAATTGATGACAACTGGTTCTGTATACGACATGGAACGGTCTAGAAGACCTTCAACCTCTCGTAGACAGTGGTTTGACATATTACACAATTCACTCTGTTCTGAAAAAAGAACTGAATTATCGTGCATGGAAACCTCACTTAGTACAACAGATTTTTCCAGAATACGATGATATTCGTATGGTTTTCAGTGAAATTATGCTCGGCTGGGAAGACGACTGATCCGAACTGTTTGACAACATTTTGTGGTTCGATGAGGCTATTTTCCATGTCGAAGGGTTTGTTAATTCACACAACTGTCATTATTGGGTACGACGATTGAGAAGATGCAATCACAACCGAAAATCATGGTATGATGTGAATTTACCTCAACCAAATTGATTGGTCCATATGTGTTATATGACACCATAAATGGTG
Source organism: Macrotrachela quadricornifera (assembly GCA_022393335.1). Classification (NCBI taxonomy): domain Eukaryota; kingdom Metazoa; phylum Rotifera; class Eurotatoria; order Philodinida; family Philodinidae; genus Macrotrachela; species Macrotrachela quadricornifera. The sequence goes on along the minus strand of JAJEKB010020868.1, from coordinate 510,904 downwards.
AGCGCCATCTGGAGATGTTACAAAACTTTGTGTAGCCTGTAATTAGTCAATGGAACAACATTGATGAACTAATATTTATGCTCGCACAGTTCGGAATTGGCTTGACAATAATTTTCCTTTAAAATGGATAGGTCGAAGTGAACCAAAATCGTGGCCTCCAAGAAGTCTCGATCTCAATCCGTATGACTTCTTCCTTTGAGGTTGGGCAAAGGAAGAAGTGTATAAAACCAATTCAAAAACTTTAACAGCATTGAAAGAGCAAATTCATACTGTCCTCAACAACGTTTCACAAGAATTTCTAAAGAATTCAATGAACAACGTTTAAGTTCAATTATAGAAATGTATTGACAAAAAAGGAGGCTATATGAAATTTTGAGCCATTGCATATTACGAAACTAGATACACTTCAAAGTAGTGAAAAAAAGTTATTATTGTATCTGTTTTCTTATAAGAATAATAAACTGTTTAACAGATGAATCATTTTCATATATTCTCTATTTTCGCTACCCGTCATATCTTTTTGAAAACAAGCCACTTCTGTTGAAGTTGCTATCTGACATCCGATGTTCGTCTTGACAAGCATTTCCCATGATTTTATTGGAGTAACACATTTCTCATGTAAAACTCTTTTTGTATTTTTTGTCTTACTTTATTCATTGAAAAGGAAAGAAAAAAAAACAGTGAACTATTTTCTAATAATCAGAAATAATTACTTCTGGAAATAATCTTGAAAGCATAACAAGATATTGTCCATATAATGGAACCTCTTCGATATGTTTCGGACAAGAAACAAACAAATTCTCAATTCGATTAAAACTAGGTTTTAAACATTCGTTCAATTTGAGATATTCATTGCATTCCTTAACCCAATCCATTTGGATCGTTTTGGTCACATAATGAAAGTAAATTGATCGTACATTCGTTATTAAGAGCCAAATAATAAAACTTAAACCATCCAATTCGGATGATTCAAAGTAGAGAACTTTCACATTGGACAATATAGGAATTGTTATTTGTCTCTGAATTATCTACAAAAATTCAATAGATAAGCGATTCTTTTTTGCTTTGGTTTGAATATCTTTACGATAAATACAAACCTGATGAAAATTTTTTTCAGGTGAATCGAATCTCCAATCGGAGAAATACAATTTTAGTTGTTGACCATGGAATACATCATCAATTAAATACATTAAATCGAGAGTAATTAGTTGAGAATTATTCTTTATAAATTCAATTGCATTCACATTTGGAAAACGAATTAATGATGAATTGAACAATGATTCCCTATTCAATTGCCAATTATTTATATCACTCGAAAGTTTGATGCAACCCGTAAAAGCATATGGCATAGAAATGATAAGAATTGCATCGCAGTTGCGAACAATAAGTACTGGTGGCCGACAAATATTGAGCCACCAATCACTTCGAAAACGATTTATTTGTTCAATCAAATCGATTTCTTTGTTCTTATACGCAAAACAAAATTCTAATTTTTTCAGATGTTGACATGGTTCAAGTATTGCCTGTAGATGATTTCCATCGATTTCATCTGACAGATAAATGTCTAATGTTATTCGTTCGAGTGATGATCGATATAAAGAAATTATTCGTTTGATCGTAGAAGCTTTTATGGAAGAACCTTGTTTGTATAAAATATGTAACTGAGTAAGATTAGACGAGTCTGGTATTAAAGATGATATTGTATTCGTAGTCGAAATAATATTTTTAATTTTCAAATAATTCAAATTAGGTGCCAATGCACGAAAAAATACTAATTCATTTTCTGTACAATGTTCCATTGTTATGCGCACAATTGCGGGACACGGTAATATATTGGCAATTATGTCCTCCTAAAATTTTCTCATATTCAAAAAAAACAAGTAAATATTTATGTTTATGAAACATACCTCATTATATCTATTAATTTTTTCAAAACCATCACGAAGATAGAACGGTATATGATCATCATGAATGTTATCATAATCATTATAATCTTCTTCGGACACATATTCACTATGAGTAGTGTCAGAATCATCATTGTCAGAATCATCATTATCAGAATAGTCAATCACATTAACGCGTTTAGATTTGTTGCTGTAGAACTTAAATAATCGAAGTATATTTAAACATGAACAGACAGCAGCCAAAGCAGGATAGTTTCTGACATTCAATTCGACAGTATAATGATTCGCATACGTGAGTATAACAGAACGAAGATTTAAAAATGAATATGTACATTGAAATACGTTTTCTACTAAGCCAATGTCGAAAGAGATCGTTTCAATATAATTTTGAATCTGAGACATATATTCAACGAACCAAAACATGGTTGTACCTCTTGGAATAGTAAAACGATGAGAGGATACTTCAACTAATAAATTGAATCGTTTATTGAGACCGTAAAATGAATGCACTAGATCAGTCGAATTTAGATGTGATACGATCAAGGACAATAATTGATCTGTCAATGTTTCTAGACGATTAGGAATGAATGATAATCTAGATTACAAACAAAAATTATTCTACATCTATTTTATATCAGACTGAAGTTACTTACAATGAATCCGATTTGATATTTGTATGAAGTTCATTAAATGGCGCATTATTCATTTCAGGATCAGAGATTATTTTGTTCTCGACTTTGAGACGTTTGATTGGAATCATAGTATCGTCTGATTAAAGAAACGCAAAATACTTTTGCATCGAACAAGATGTTCATATAGGGAAAAATACCTGACACGTTGTTGACACTATTGCTTAACTTGTTTATGATTTTGTTAATTATACAAAGAAATTCTGAAATATAGATCTGAAACAAATAGAAGAAAAATTTAATTATTATTGAAATTTATTTTCGAGGAATAAATGAAAAAGGAAATATTCGTGGATAATTATTTAGAATAAAGCTTAGCGTTTAAAAAAATAGCACGAAATTTGGAAAATAACTCCCATTTTATCTTAGAAGATTTTAGATCTCCTCTACGAGAAACATCGATTCTTTTAATGCGATTAAAGATTGACTTTAAACGTGGATCCATTTTGATAAGTTTATTTAGTTCAACAACTAATTGCATTCTCTTTATATTGTCCATGCCTTGTAAATTTAATTGAGTTATATGCGGTGCTAATCGAAGCCAAATTGTCAAAGAAGATGCATCCAAGCCATTGTAGTTGTACGACTTAAAATCCAATACTTTCACATTGGGCAGTATCGAATCCTTTGATCTTGTATTCATCAACTAGAAAAGAATTTTAAAAAATCGAAGTATTGTGAATAGCAGTTAGATTTTTGGAAATCGAAGAAATATGTAAATCATTTTGTTCTATATTCCAAACTATTTCTACGTAATCTAACAATGAAATAATGCGCAAAAAGTAAGATCGTACAATTGTCAAAATAATAGTTTTCAAATTCTAAACTGCTCATAGGAAAAAATAGTCGCTTCTTCGATATCAGATTACAATGAAATATGATAGTGCTAGAAGAAAAACAAATTGATATCCGAAACTTATAAAACACTCTTTAAAAACTGACCTGTTCCAAAAGTAGGAATGGTGAATTGAAATCCCAAGAATGAAAACATAGCGTTTGATCTTTTGCACAGAAGATACGACCAATAAATTCAACCAAATCGAACGTAATTGGTTGATCGCTATTATTTAAGATGTCAATACGTTGAACTGTAGTAAAACGAATGAGTGGTGAGTCGAATCCATCCTTGTTCAAATGCCAAGCATGAAGATCACTCGAAATTTGTAAAGAAAATGGATAATCACAAGGCATTGTTGCAATGAAGATGCCATCGTTTCCATTTGGCAGGAGGCACACAGGTGGTCGACGAATATCTAGCCACCATTCATTTTGAAACTGTCGTAATTCATCCACTAAATTAACTTCATCATCATCGTAATAAACAAAGGTAAAAGCTAATTTCATGAGACGTTGACATGGTTCAAAGATTTTTTGTAGCTGACTTCCATGAATTCGATCCGATTGATCAATATGCAAAGTCACTTGCTCGAGAGATGATTCATAGATACGGATGAGTCTTTCCAAAGAATTCAGATTTACTCCCCTGTCATCATTAGAAGTAATATGTAACTTAGTTAAATGTACCGATCGATTGACCAAAGCTAAAATAGCATTAAAATTTGTATCATCACCATTATCTGGGCTGAAGTTCTGAATTCGCAGAGAGTTCAGATTCGGAGCCAACGCACACAAACACAGTATATCTTGCTCAGTACATCTTTCTATAGATAGACGTACAATGGCTGGGCAAGGCCATGAATTAAAAATATTTACTATCTAAAACAAAAATGTTTACATCAAAATAGAAGCTTCATACAAAGTATCTAGATTAGCTTACTTGTTCGTTTCTAGATTTCTCTTCATAATCATTGTGTTCAGGATAAATATTACAGAGTCGAAGTACTTTCATACAAGAGAATATAGCAGCCAATGGAGAGTAACATTCAACATTCAATTCAACACTTGCCAAAGTTGAACAACGCAGAAGAATAGAATGAAGATTCGAAAAAGAATGCGTGCATGGAAACACTTGTGATAATAGATCCACATTAAAATAGATCTTTTCTATGATATTTTCAATAGGAGATAGGGTTTTAATCAGTGATTTCTTCGAGATTTCATTTGGAATGGTGAAATGACGCGATGATTCGAGAACGAGTGATTTGAAACGACAGTTAAGACCATAGAAAGCTTGGACAAGATCAATCGAGTTTAGATAAAACATGATCATGAGCAACACTTCGTTTGATATTGATTCCAAACAACTATTTATTTAGTGATGGAAGAAAATATTTCGGTTAAAATCCAGAAGGAATTGTGAATAGTCTTACCTCGAAGTACTATGCTTATCCAGATTACAATAATTGTTTTTCTCTGTAGAAGTCTCTTGAAGTGTTTTCATAGTAGTCAAATCAGTTTCATAATCTAATCGTTGGCGTTTATTGTTCACTTGATCATCATCTGTTTCAATAGAAAGAGTTACATCGGGATCAATAGAAGTCAAGAAGAATAGTACCTGATTTGTTTTTCATTTTGTCTTTTGAATATATCTTTATAAGAGAAAATTTGATGAACTTCTGCAATTAAGACAGAATGTTTAGTATCAATGTATTCGGTCAACAAGAAGAATAATGATCATTCATGAAAATAGTAATATGCAAGAGACTCGCTTTCCAAGTGTATCAAATATAAAGAATAGTTTCTTTCACAAGAAAAAAAGAATGTTGTGTAATACTCAACACAACCATATCGTTGGCAAATGAAAATATCAGTCTTGCACAACATATGTTATGCATTTTACCTTTTCTTTCTGATTCATTTTGGTTTATTCTGTTGAAGATAGAAATCATTTGTTATCTACTGAGTGGGAAAAAATAACGAAAGAAAATACTTGCAAATATTGAGAATGAGTATAGCTACCATAAACGTTTTCGATCCAGCTATGAATCTTGTCAAATGATAAATAATTGTCAATGATTCAAAAAGAATCACAAGGATATATAGTGGTTTGCAAAAAAACTTGAAACATCTTTGGGGTCGGGGAATTGAATGGTACTATTAGTTTTAGAATTTTTTCAAAAAGCTTTTTTCTTTCGACAAAAGTGAGGTTCTATGAAAAATACTAATAGGATTTCGTGTGTATGTTGACTTGTGCTAGGTCATAGCGTGCAGGTTAAATAATCGCAAGATTACAAAATCATTTTTCGCAATCTGGAGAATGATTCAATTAAAATTTTTTGATGTCGCAACTTTGAACTAAGCTTTTTTTGTGGATTTGTGTTTGATATAATCGGATATTTTTGGGCTCGCTTTCTTCGCCGGTTAGAGTTTTTGAAGTAAGAAGTGAATCCATTAAAAGTTTTTGGTGTTGTGCTTTAGACTAATAAAAGTGTTGGAGCTGAAAAAGTCACTCAATCATAGATTTTCAATGTTAGGTTTAGGATATTTGAGGTTTTCTTATGCAGAATATGCAATGAATCAGAATTTTGCGAGCTAACGCTACTTTTCAATTACACTTTTTAGGCCTAAATTTCAACTAATGATGAGTTTTCGATGTCGAGTTCTTGACTAATTACATCAGTTTCACGCTGGATGTTTAAGTACTGAGAAATCTATTAGTGGCTTATGTAAATAACGTTGTAACACTGAGTTGTCTAGACTGATCGTACAGAAAAATTGGAGAGCCGCAAGGATAAATGAGATAGATCGTATAGAGAAAGATACAAAGAACGAAAAAGTAGAAGTGCACAGAGGAGCGGTTAGTCGTGAGTGGCGTTAACGAATGACCAGCCGTTCATTTCTATTTTTTATTAAAATTAAGTGCGTTCGAGACTAATTAGGGGTTGTTCAAGTCAGGGTTGCCAACTGTACTCCATTTGGGGTTTTACGTCTGTGACGCGATTAACTAATCCTCTAATGAAAATAAGTTATGTTTTGCAGTAAAGTTTGGTCATTTTCATAGAGATATCTATAATAAAATGTATTGGTAAAGAACTGATCAATAGATATTCGCATATATCTTGTTTAATTTCATCTTAAATTATTCGGTCTTACATACTATCTTTATTATGAACAATGCAATAAATTTTAATGAATTTTTTGGTATAATCTTCGTATAAAATTGAACAAGAATGATGAAATTGAAATTTCTGAAGGATCAATAAGAACAACAGGTGAAGAGTCTTATCAAAGTCAAAAAGACGTTGTATCTTCAACCAACAATGGTTAAAACATCCCACATATACAGAATTTCTCAGAGAATGTCGAGTTATAATAAACATTTTGCTCATTGTTCTATATGTAAATCAGATTTTTCTATTGCTAATGGTAGTATTTATTTAATTAATCGTCACATTGAACAAGCCGATCATAAACGTTTAGCTGAAACTCAAGCAAAAGAAAAATGTAATGTATAACATTGATACACAGTATATTTTGTTGAATAAGTTACTTTTTTATTAAGCACGATCCATACATGATTATATTCCACCATCATCAAAATTAACTAAACTAACTGTAGCTGAACTTAGTCTTGTTTACTACGGTGTTCGTCATGGATACAGTTATGTCAGTCAATTATGTGCAGTTGATCTTCTCAAAAAGATTTCTGATGAACCTCAAATTGAACAAAATATCACCTGTGGTAAAACAAAAGCACGTGAATTAACAGTGAATATTCTTGGTCACTTAATTCTATCTCTATCATTTCCAGCAAAAAAAAAGTTATCTATTAAAAGAAAAATACGAGAAATTATTTAATATTTTCGTTTAAAAGACATTTATGCTCAATTTTAACTTGTCTTCTTATAAAATATACTATAATTTTAGCTCCATTTTTTACTTCTAAAATTATTGAACAACACAATGGAGAGCCAGGCGGACATATACGAAAATATTCTTTTCCAGAATGTAACCGTTTGTGTAGATACATGCATATATGATCTATCATCGTCTAAAATAGCGGTTCTCCAAGTTGTATAGAGCCCAAGAAAAGAGCCTACCAAGGCTTGGGCTCAGAGGTCAGCAGAAATAAAGAAAGTCAATCCACTCAGCAATATGAAACAATATCACAAAAGCTTCCTCATAGGGGAACCTTATGTCAAAAAAACTGATCCAAATTGAATTTATAATAGAGTAGAAAACAAAAGATCTCAAGCCCCAAAACCTATTTGAAAATATACCGTTCGGTATACTGTAAATCCTACAAACAGGTAACATCTGATCAAGCGCGTATTTTTACCACATACTCCTGGTTATATATCCTAACTATGGTAATAGCGCCAACTCATGAAACATTTCCTAGGCTGTTTTAGATGGTGCCCAAAAATCCGAGGTCTCTGGTTGTAAATCCAGTTTTAGGCGCCTGTGTTATATTTTGAAGGAAAACTAAGATGATATTCGGAATCAGCTCGTCGAGCTGCATCGAATTATATATATATATATAATAATTTTAAAAGAAATTTTTGACCCATTTTTACAGTAGATCCAGCCCGGAAACCCTGCCGTTAATTTTTACCAGATACTCCTACAACGAGCTCTAATGTTGGTAGTAGCGCCAACTCTTGAAATTGTTTCTAGGCTATTCTGCAAGCTTGCCCAAATCACGAGTTTTTGATTGATGTTACACTTTGAGGAAAAACCAAAGTGATATTCAAAATCAGCGCATCAAATTACATTGAATGATATGTAGCTCAACAATTTTTTTCTTAAAAAATGTTTTATTTTCTAAAAAACGATTTTCTGAGTGGTATATCGTTATTTCTAGTGGAATGAAAACCATTCCTAAGCAAAAAAAAACCGTATGTCCGCCTGCTTATGCAAAACTCTCCACTGTGCATCGTGCTCAAGGTCAGAAACAGTTATATTTCATCATTTCTTATTAATGATGAAAATGTTGTATTTACTCTTTGTAATATTGTTAGTTTTTAATAAAATTAACAGCTATTATTTAATTATTTGTTTTAGATTTGTAGTAAAGATGAAATTAAAGATTTGAATATTGTTTCCTCTAATGTTTCGTACTCTAACGAATGCAGAACAGCAAAAGAATGTTTATATGAATCTCTATTCTTATCAAATAAAATCTCATTCACCTCTTTCCTTCCCATTAATAAATTTTTGTTTTATTTTATCGTACATTGATTGATGCTGTGCTTGAGTGAGGAAAGATAGTTATGGTTTTATTATTATTTTGATTGAAAAAATCCAATGCATTCTTCATTTGTTTCATTCATAGACTGACATAGGATGAAAGTTATTTCACTGATTATTTTCATTGGATTTCTCTTTGGTCTAAATAATTCGTTTAATAACTCAACAAAAACAGTAACCAAGTTGAATACAAAGCGTAATATCAAGAATTCTAAAACAACTGTCGTTAAATCTAGATCAAATGCAATAGCGTATCTGAACAAATTCGGCTATAATCATTGTAACTGTCAACTTGATTGTATGACCGATGGAAAAAATATTTCATGTCCATCAAGTATGGAATCAATGTTAAATACGTTTCAAACTTTTTATAATCTACCAATTACTAAGAAAGTTAATCCTAAAGTATTAAAATTAATGAATACTCCTCGATGTGGAATAGAAGATAAACCATTTTCATCTAATAAAGATCGAGAACGATGGTAAGTTATTTTAATAAAAATTCATTTTCGTTACTATATTTAAAAATTTTATTCAGGTTAATGCAAAATAAGACTTTCAAATGGAAGTTGTCTAATAATAATATGCCAGCACTTGGGATTGATAAAGTTCGTCAAGAAATTCATCAATCATTCAATGATTGGTCTAAACATTCAACACTAATATTTCATGAAGCATTAGAAAATGATGAAGCTGATATCAATCTAGCATTTGTTAATAAATTAAGTAAGGATAATTATACATTTGATGGACCGGCTACAATTTTAGAACATACAGTTGAAGCATTTCCTGGAAGTATTCTTTTTGATACAACAGAACAATGGAATGATAAGTCAGTATCAATCATTATATAAAAACTATTTACAGTTTTGTTTTTCAGAAATGATAGTATTGGCTTTAATTTTCGTCTCGTAGCGACACATCAAATAGGTCATTTACTTGGATTAGATCATTCTAATGATACAACATCAGTCATGTTTCCATATTATCAACTTATACAATCGAAAAATCTCTTGTCAAAAAATGTGAGTAACAATGTTTTATTTAAAATAATAAAATAATTACATTTTCAACAATTTTCAGGATCATGCTCTCATGGAAACACTCTTTGAAAAAACTGAATCAACAATAACACATTTAACTACTACTATTATACCAACAACACCATCACAAATAGGTTAGAGAATAAAATAACGTCTAGTTCACAAGCGATTTTTACCAAAGACTAAATTAATTATTATTATGTCAAGCTTAACGAGTAGCGAAGTTATCCTGGAAAATCCCTGAAATAGTCTATTAATTTTCAAAAATCCATCAATAGTTTAATATGCTGATCGTACGAATAGAACATCACGGATCCGATTCGAATGCTTATCGATTATTATAAGACTTCGCAAATTCGATTTTATGATAGATTGATTTCATCGACTAAAAAATAAAACCCTCATCTATCATCAGCGCATTGTAAAAATAACTAGCAGTGTCTAAAAGAAACGTTGAAGTGTATGGAAGTAGAAACTTCGAGTCCCTCTCCAATGTAATAGACATTTTATTATATCAGATGTCACAAACGTGACAACTACCTTAGTAATGCTTTTCTCGTCTCACAGATCGTGACAGCTATAGCGGCAAAACTAAAGTCTAGTACGAAATAACTCATAAACGTCATTTGCATTTAAGGCGTCAGTCTTTTACTTTCCATTCAAATTCATTATAACTTATTTGGATTAACATCCTTTATCAGTGACATATATCATTAATAGTATCTTGCAATCGAGAAATCAAAACATATGTGTCCACAATTCTTGATTCACAATTTACGGTGGGTCATCTTCTTTCACATTTTAATCCCGTAAGAATTGCGACATGTCTCGTAAATCAATGAGAATTCTTCCAAAATCATGAAGATCGAACGCATCATCTCACACAGAATTCCTGTTTATCGTATGTAAAATTTGACCTCGAATCAGTTTATTGTGACCCGACCCGACCAGTGTTGGACACTGATAACTAGTCATTCCAATACAAATGAGATTATGTAAAATATAAGTATCGTGTGAACTTTCAGTAAAATTTTAATTAAAATAATCGAGCTTGACAACTATCTTATACAGCTAACGAAGATGATCTTATTATACAATAAGAAATAAAAATTTTCCTAAGATCTCATTTTTCAATAAATTTTAACATTTTTAATAAAATATTAACTGGATAATAAAGTCGATAATAATTATAGAATGTCAATCTTACTCTTACTATCAATACTTCTCTTTTGAAAAAAACAGAAAATGTCATATGTTGAAAAGCTCGATAGACAGTAAATGATCATTTAATTAGATTCTAATTGTTATGTTTATAGTAAACATCTTCAAATCGTGAGAGGTTTGTAGAATGTTTCTCCATAATCATTTTTTTTATATAAGCAAACGGTTTCAATAAAATCTTAGAATCGAATAGTTAATTAATAATTTTTTCAAAAATCATGAATAAGTTGAAAATAATCGATTGAAAAATGGAATTTCCAGACTTGGTGATCTCCATTTAGAAAAAAGAAGATTTGTACAAACAAAGACTGTGAAGGATTGGACTCAAAGGAAGAAAAGCGGGAGTTCTAAAGTGCATACTGCCACTATATTTTCACTAAGAGGAAATAGCAATCTGTGATGTAATGATTTTATTTTCATTTTCAGATAGTTTAAACCGTTTGATTTTCGTTTGACTCCCATTGTATTCTCATAGTGCTTTGGGGGTACAATGGTCTCGCCTTTTCTTCTTTAGTTGGAGTTTGACATAATAGGAAAAATTTATTTAATTTACATATACAACGTTTATACATATGAACCTTTTTGCTTTTCGTTCTGTGATCAATCATATGAAAGTTTGTTTATTATAAAATAGATTCTGATGAATTAGTCAAATCCCGAATCGAAAATGGTCGATATGTTAATTCATTTAATCCAAAATTTAAATTTCCTAGTCCATCAGTTGTTGTAAAATGGAGAATTGGTGCACCAGTGAATACACGATTACCACATTCGAAAAAAGAACTTGAAAAAATGTTACCAGTTATTCGACATAAAAAATCTGATAAATTATATGAGAAAACATCTGGTCTAAGATTTATTTGGATTGGACATGCTTCATGTTATATTCAAATGAATAATTTTCGATTTCTTCTCGATCCTGTTTTCAGGTTGATATTTTCTCTTTCGATATCTATTTATAAAAACTAAAAATAAATGATTATAGTGAACGAATTGGTATATCATCATTTATTGGACCAAGACGTTTTCGTCCACCAGCATTAACAATAAATGATCTTCCTGATGATCTTGATGCTATATTTATTTCACATAATCATTTTGATCATCTCGATTTTCCAAGTGTAAGAAGTCTAAATCAACGTTATGGTCAACGATTAACGTGGTTTTGTGGTCGTGGTAATCGACAATGGTTTATTAATAATCGTATACAAAATGTTGTTGAATTTGATTGGTGGGAAGAATATTATTTTGCAGTAAGAATATACTCATTCTAAAAGATTTTTTGCAATATTTATTTTTGATTTTTTTTTATTTCAGAAAAAACAAATAAATATTGCTTTTTGTCCTGCTCAACACTGGTAATATTAGAATTTTTTGTATTATTCTTCATTGTTTCATCTTAGTGTCATTTATACAGTTTTAACGAGTTTTGTAATTATCAAGACAGATTTCTAGAGAATCAGAATTTCAACCTCGGGGAGTACGATGCTTCTCTCTTTCAATTTTTATATTTAACTCACAAAATTTGTCTAAAACTCCAAAACATTTTTTGAATAAGTCTCTTATGAGTACTGAAATTATATTTTTGTTCTTCTATTTGGTCTCTAAAAATCTATCAAAAAGTCTCATTACGATGTTCAAATTCAACATAATCGATTATCTATTGTGGTTTCTATGATTTTTCTCGACTATAATATATGGCGACACTGATTTCAAACCTTTCCTGTAACATAAAATAAATATACGTAATTTGTGTAAGGAATATAAAGAGATAATCTTTAATATGTTAGTATAAACAAGTATTTTGTTCTTAGACATACTTCTAATGAAAAGTCACTTTAGATTAGCAAAATGATATATATGTACATGAAGTATTTCAAGTTCTTGATAAATAGAGAGAATAAATGTCTTCATAGAATATTTAAATATATCTGTAAAAAGATGTCTTATCATCTAATAGATCAATCGGCTTATATGTGCTGTCGTTCAACATCTCAGTCAACCAGATGATTACGCCGATGATCAAATTTATCTCGATTTTCAACTCAGTGTAATCTCTAGCGCAAGAGCTTTAAGTCTATCTCACCCTATAAGAGGACGTATGGGATCATAAAGATGTTGAACGTTGTCAGGCTAAATATCATGCTCACCGAGAATGTTTACCAGACTTATGAAGCAGCTTTAGTGCCTATTGTCATCTCCTTGTTTGTGGATAATTTTAAACATTTCTGAGCTGCATAAAGTATAAAGAATTCAGTATTCTTATCGACCACGCTTGTAGTCGTCAGATAGCGATAAATGAATAATGTTAGCTTTCTGAAAGTACTCCGAGAAAGAAAAACAGGATAGTCGATGTTCATTTTTACAAATATGGATCATTCTAAAGTGATATATATATAATTCGTTTTTATCTATAAAAAAAAAGAAATCGATAATATTTTAATGTAAAGAATAAGTCAATCATTAATTAGAATATTATTCTTCAAATAAAATAGATAATATATTCTAAAATTTTAGTACAATTTATAACAATGAGAGATATTTATGCTCTAGATAAGAATATCCTTAGAATAGTGGAATCAATCATTCATGATTAAATTTGTTAGTTTAGTCATGAGAATTTTCATTTAATCCGAAATTATTATGAATGCAATTATTTTTATGATAGGAGTCGTCGTACAGCATTTGATCTGAATAAATCCTTATGGGGTGGTTACGTTATATGGGATAATAAATATAAATTTTATTTTGCTGGAGATACAGGATATACTCATAATATTTCAATATTTCGACAAATTGGAAAAAAATATGGTCCATTCGATTTAAGTGCTATACCAATTGGTGCTTATGAACCACGATGGATGATGGAAGCTCAACATGTATCACCTAATGAAGCTGTTCAAATACATATTGATGTTAAATCAAATAAATCTATTGGAATTCATTGGGGTACATGGGCATTAGCTAATGAATATTTTATGGAACCACCTATTAAACTTTCTCATGCAATCAAAAATAAACAACTTAATTCATCAGCATTTATTGTAGTTAAACATGGAGAAATTTTTGATTTACCATAATTATATCAATAAACCATATTTTAATTGTTTTTTAGTAATTTTTTGAATGTTCCCTATTTGAATAATAATCATTAAATATTAGATTATCTTGAATTTTAAATACAAAAGGCATGTAATCGAGTTAGAATATGATTATAAACTCAAATTTATGTTAATTGTTATTAATTGAAATTATTTTGCATTAACTTGATTAGATTAAAAAGATTTTTAAGATTGATTTTCTTGCATATTATATTAGATCTATCATAGATTCTAAGATTAATTTTAATCAACATATCATAGACTAGTGGAAAATAATATCTAAATGGGAATGATTAATAACAGAAAACTAATATATATATTTTTGAATTTTATTCGAGAAGTGCGACATATTCGTTCTCCTCGATGTATAGTCGAAAAAAGAAAAATTCGAGAATATATTTCTAATTCGCGATATTGAACAGAGTAGAAATTCATTCCAATACTAATTCCTATAGATTTCTTTCAAATTCGGAATTACTAGGAATTTTGGCAACTGGTTCCTATCCAGAACGTTGAACATCCTGAAATTGGTTAACTGCTCAAAAATTATTTTTTTTAACCAAGATTGACAGAATGATTTCATTCAATCACAAATATAAGAATGTACACGATTATCAATAATATTTATTATATGTTATAACAAATACAAACAAAATAATTAAAGTTTAACAAACTGAAATTATATTAAGATAAGAATAAGAAAAATATAATTTACAGTTTAAAAATGTTTGAATAATCTCAAGAAAATAGAGATGATTAACAACTGATTATATAAAGGAGCAACTTTTTTAATATAGAATTGTCATCGAAAAATTCTCGTAACTATGTCAAACATAGGATGTAGAAAGATAAATGAAATATCATCTGTATAAATATATATAATAGGTGAACCAGAATAAATTAGACTGTTGATATTTTGAATATTTCTCACTCAATCGAAACTTTCTTTTTTATCAAAAGATATACCTTTAAATTCTCTAAAAAAGATGTAAAGTTGTAACTCGTTGGACTTTTCATTCCATTTTTTTTCATCAGTTACTCCATCCTATTTAAAAGCAAAATATACCAAAAGATGCAGCGTGAAAAGCTCTAGAATTTATATCTGATCATTTATTTTATAACAGCAATATTTTGGTTTCAAGAGAGACAAAATTTTTAATGAGAAATTTTCTAGCATGCAAGAATCATAGGTTTTTTTCTATACAAAATGAATTTATTCTTCGTAAATTATCGAACTTTTCGCGTTGCATGTTTTGTTCTTAAATAGGGCGAAGATGCAAGCACGCCCATTCATTATGTATAACTGGTTACATTTTACAACTTTTATCAAATATATCTGAAACAGTTTTGTAGAGAATTTCAAGCGTTATCTTTTAAAAAAAAGAGAGTTTCAATTGAATGAGAAATGAAGGAGAAATATTGAAAAAACTAACAATCTAATTTATTCGAGTCTATTCGTTCTATAGTGTAATGCAGAAACTTATCAATTATCCAAGTACACTGTTAACTTGATATTGATATGCAACACAAGATTGATTAATTGCATGATTAAATAATGATAATAATCGAATTGAACCACCATCTGATGATAAAAATGGACGATTTAAATCTAGCCACCATCCAATACGTACATCACCAGGACTTGTATTATACGGAACGTTTGTTCGAGTTATACATTGACCTGATTGTAAATCAAGATAAATACATAAACTCGAATTAGTATTATTATATGTAACACATATTTGATGAAATGATTCATCATAAAGAACACTTTGAGTAAGAGCAATACTAGGATTATCAAATGCTCTACACATTCCATATATAGTTAGATGACTAGAATCTATAACAAATAATGCAAAATGTGTATCACATCCACCATTCGAGGTTGTTAGAGATGAACAAATTAAAAATATAATACGATTTGTCCACGTAACGGTCCACCTTCTTGGTTGAGAGTCAGAAAAGCACTAAATCCATGCTTTCATAATTTAATTTCTACGTTATCAGACAGTTGAGTTCAAATGTTTTTCGTAAATGTTTTGCCATATATGTTATTGACTTTTTAGTTCTAGTGGATTACTGTTAACTTTCTGTAGAAATACAGGTTAATGTAAAGATCAACATTTCAAAAAGCGTGATTCCATCACGACATATTTACCTAGCGGCGAGAGCTAGCTGTTATATATTATATATTCTTTTTATTCTATATGCAGCCCATCATTCAAGCTATTAATTCTCTATAGAAAGGTTTTCGATTACACTTATAATTGAGCTAAAGTTTTTATTTTTCCATACAATACTCAAATCGAGGTCAATTTTCGATGATTCCGTCATGGGTCTATATTTCAAGCACAAAAACTATGGAAGAAGAATGGGATTCAATGATACTTTTCTTATGTGTAGGGCATGCCAACTTATATATCTATATAAGAGTATCGGACCTATTCGATTTGTATAGATCAAATTATTGAAGGGATAAAGTAAAAGAACGTGATTCCGTCACATTTGGACAGGTCGAATATTATCAGCATTTATTGTATTAGCTCGAAATGAAACACAAGCACTACGACTAATATCACCACTAATTAATGTATTCGCATTTGTATATGTCAAATTTGTGACTTCATATGTAGACATTTCCGTTTGATACAAAATGCTACTTTCCATGAAAAAGATGCAAAGAAAAAAGAAAAGTAGATTCGAACTAATGTTTTATTTTCACAGAAATAATCAATCATTATCAAAATTAAATCGTTGTACATATTTAGCGATGTGACTACAGAAATAAAAAATCAACTATTATTTAAAATATCAGTTAATTTAAAGCGATTAAATTTTATTAGTAGATATGTAACTATCTGCTGTTGAATTGTATAATTCCGTAACGCGTGTAGCATTAGATATATCCCAACTGCCAATAACTAATACATTTCCATTTGCTAATATAGATGCTGTGTGAGTTGATCGACTATAACGCATGCTACTAGTAATTGTCCACGTTCCTGTTACCGGATCATATAACTCAGCATTGTTTATACCATTATCATAAATACTACAAATACTTCCACCAGAAACTAATACTTTTCCATTTGGTAATACCGATGCTGTGTGCCAACCTCGAATATGATGCATGTTACCAGTAGATGTCCAAGTTTCTTTTGATGGATCAAATAGCTCAGCGGTTTTTACAGCATCTCTATTTTCATTAAAACCACCCGCAACTAACAGCTTTCCATTTGGTAATACAGATGCTGTATGAAGACGTGTTGGATTTCGCATACTAGAAATAGTTTTCCACGTTTCTGTCGATGAATCATATAATTCAGAAGTTGTTAGAAAACCTTCACCGCTGGTAAATCCACCGCTAACTAATACTTTTCCATTCGGTAATACGGTGATTGTGTGTTGATATCGATTAACCTTCATATTACCAGTAGTTGTCCAATTTCCTGTTAATGGATCATATAATT
>JAJEKB010020868.1:390211-493376 GCA_022393335.1 Macrotrachela quadricornifera | reverse complement strand
TACCAGTAGTTGTCCAATTTCCTGTTAATGGATCATATAATTCAGCACCACTCCAAAAGTTAGGATAGGGACCAAGTCCTCCAATAACTAACACTTTTCCATTCTTTAATACTACTGCTGCATGTTCGTATCGTCCATCTTTCATCTTAGCACTTGTTGTCCAATTCCCTGTTGATGGATGAAACAATTCTGTAGTTTGAAATAACTCTGCACTGGTTCCACCAGTAACTAGAACCTTTCCATTGTGTAGCACAGATGTTGTATGCTGATATCGACCATAATGCATTTTACCAGTTACAGACCACCCTATACAAAAACAATCAAGTTTATTATTATTTATAAAAATGTATATCATTAAACTCTCAACACAATCTAGTTTTAATATGAAATGGAATGAACTGTAATACAAAACTGACAAATTGATGATAGATCCTAATAATAATTCCAAGATATACAAGTTAGAAAACAATTTCTATCAGCCAAACATCAGTGTAAACGGCTAAGATATTTTATACTTATTAGACTTACGTGAGTCATTAGATGTTGTTGATGTTGTATAAACAGTAGCAATTTCTGACTTTGTTGATACGATAATGGTCAATGTAAACAACACAAGAATGACAGTCACTAAATTGCCTGATATTAATTTATTGTACATTTTATTTTATAAACATTTCAATCCAAGAAAAAGAACGAACTATTTTCGATGCGACCTATTTTATATTTGTCTAACGTTGTTATATAGGTCATGAAAGATAAGTGATCCTTTTTTTCAAAAAAAAGCATATTAAATTTAACATGAAGACATGCAAGGTTTCTGATAAGTGATGTTCTTATCTGGAATTGTTTTTACCACTTAGCATATATCACATTTCAAACTAATATATATTTATTTTTCAACGAAATATTAACGACTTTCAAATAAAACAATTGAGAAAATTCTATACGTGTAAAAGCCGAAAAGACGCTTCAACTATTCAACTTTCTAATTCGAATATTCAACTATTCAACTATTGATACATAAAAGATTAAGGACGCTAACTGTAGAATGCTTCCTGCAGGACGCTATAAATAATACACATAATGTTGAGGGTGAGGGTAATGGTGTGGATGAGGGTGAAGTTATCAAGGAACCGCTACCTATAGATTGCTGCCAAATGCAATCCACAGTATCTTTACTCCTTGGTTTACTTCCAGCATCCTGTACGCAGCACTATTTAGACAGCATCCTGCAGGGAGCATTCTATAGTAGCATCTTTAATCTATCATATAGTAATAGTTGAATAGTTTAATAGTTGAAGGAAAAGTTGAATAGTTGAATTGGGTTAACGATTTCTACACTACTGTAAAGTATTTAACCAAAAAGATTCGGATTCAAGTATATTTTATTTTAAATAAGAAAAGATTTTGAGCTAGTATAGCTCAGTGGTGTATATACACGACATCTGATCAATGGTTCATCTGTTAAAATCTGATCGCCATCGCTTAAGATAAATTTCAATCCAATTGCCAGAGTAGACTAAGACAATCGAAAAATATTGATGATGGTGACTCAGTTAGACTCTGAGATAGATTCGAATATATTTTCTGAAAATTTTTGGATTTTTTGTGAAACCCGTTCAGACGCCTCGAATGTTTCACTGGAGACGCGTTTTTTGCTAAAAATGCTTTTGAACGCAAGTTGAACTATAAACGCGTTCAGATGCGTTTCTAAAATAAATTGCGTCTAAACCCTTCGTTTGTTTCACTGGGAACGCGTTTAGACGCGTTCACTCTTAGCGTTCCACACGCAAATAAAACGCGTTTCAGACGCGTCTTAGAGCAAAAAATATTTACATGGAAATACAGTTAAAATATTAGTTTAAGAGGAAGACAGGATGAGGGTATTTAAGAGTTATAAGTGACACTTTGTAGAGATTCTGATAGGTAATCCATCATTCATTTACAAAGTTAACATGATCTTCTGTTGCGTACAACTTTCGACGAAGTCTAGGATGTTTTTGAAAAGAAGTATGCCAATTGTGGCCCAAGCGACTGATGTCAGCACTTTATTAATGATCCGTGAAACTCAAAATTGTTATTTATGACGAAGAAAGTGTGGATGATTGAAATTTTTGACTTTGAAATTGATAGTTTTGTTTTTGGCAGTCATTAAATGTGAAAAGTTTGCTCAGATTGGCATGACTATAGCATCACACTTATTGAAATAAATTACCTGACAATGATTCTCAAAATAAATACAATGAATTCAGTCGACGAGCGTTACTTCACATTTTGCAGCGGTTTCCACTGATTCCTGATGTTTTCTAATAATTCTAAACTGTGGAGATTGTTTTCTTGAAGATAACAACTAAAAAAATGTTGTATAGCATATGTTAAAAGTGTGGATAAAAGATAATCGATGGTCTTTAAAGATTAATTCTAAAAGTTATAGATATCGTAATGAAAACAGATTTTCAGAGTTATCAGAAGTATCTTCTGGCAATCTTTGAACTAGTGTACTTTTAAGATAACATGATTTCCAACTTCCATTTCAATCAAAATCCCTAATTATTGTTTAAAGTATATTTTTTAAATATACTTTGTTATATTTGCAAATATTGTCTTCTGAACAGCTCAAATTCGATAAATGTGTTCAAAAAAAGTTTTCTGTGAAAATTGATTTATATAATTGACGTCATATTTAATGCTATGGACTTGCTAGACGGAAAATATCGTTCGCTGTTAATTCTCGTCTATATACACGAAATTCATCCACACTACCATAAAACTGCCCAGTGGCAATCGACCCAACATTGCATGAACTCGAACCATTTGGTGATGCTCCAATAAAAGCATACGGACCTACAGGCGCACCTGTAGGCACACTTGCTGATGCTACCAAGTAGCCATTAATATATAGGCGGCTTCCATTTGTTTCACTGAATGTTTGGGCAATGTGTGTCCATGTATTGATTTGCAAAACAGATGGAGCGGTCACGCCGACAGTAGCATTGGTCGAATTAACCACATTGACTGTGACTATTCCGCTGGAAGTCAAACCCCACATTGTTAGACATATGCCTGTGCCTAAATACAAAGTTATTTGATGTTTTATAATTTAAATCGTGTGGAAAAACGTTTCAAAGCCTATTTTTGGGGAATCTATTTTTATGACCAGTGCATTTCTTAAAGATTCATTAGAAGTTGCTCATGAAGTCAATATTTTCGCACACCCATATCATTAAAACCTTCACTCTCACCATCACGATATAGATTATTCAGTGAATTATAAAAAAAGGGACAGACCATTCGACTGAGATGCAGTATAAATGAGAGTTGCATCACCAATAACACTCGTCGGATTGACAAACATGGAAATGGTGAAGACGTTGTATGAATTTTGTAAAGCTGTAATTCCACTCACAAAAATGTATGATAATGAAGAGGTAAATTTCCATGCTTGATTCATTCGTCCAGTTGTCGAAGTTGCTCCCACATTGGAAGCAGTGAGAAAGTTTGGTCCGAAATCGACGAGAGGATCAGCCGAATCAAATGGAAAGTAACAGGCAAGATTAGCAGCGAGAAAGATCTCACAGGCGCTCTTTGCTCGATAACTGATCGTCAAATGATCGATGTAACCTGAATACCATGCAGCCCCTCCCCCAGTCACTCTTCCACCTATATTGGCGCCACCAATCGTAAATACACCTGATGTCACTAGAAGAGGATGTGCTGCTGATTGAGCAACCAAAATTCCATTCAAGTAGATATATCGTGCAGCAGCACTATTGTCATAAACGCATGCCAAGTGATACCATGTGTTGACTGTAATGGTCGAGTTGCTTGGAGTATCATCAATAAAGAAACCAAAATAGGGTGCTTGATAATAGAGGCTAATGAATAAGACTTCATTTGTTGTTGGTGACATAAATTCTCCCATCATGCCATAATCATCGTTTGAACTCATATCTGTGACATAGAACCAGAAATCTATGGTAAATGTCCGAGAATCCAGCGGAATGTACGATGTAGAAAGACATTGACGATTGGAAGCTGTAAAACTAATAGCATTACCAACCCAACCAGTGACATAAGTGGGTGAGGCAATAAAACTGGCTGAATAATTGCCAGTAGCATCTGCAGTAGTCAAATCAAAGGAATAAAAAGCAACCCGTGATGCTATTGACGTAGTGCTGTTGACACATGTTGATGCACAAGTAGGATCTGCAGTAGTTGTAGTTACGCTTGTGGTCGTTGTTGTTGTTTCTATGGTTGTAGTAGTTCTAGTTGTTGTTGTTTCTGTGGTTGTAGTAGTTCCAGTGATTGTAATAGTTCCAGTTGTTGTAGTTGTTGCTGTGATTGTAGTAGTTCCAGTTGTTGTAATAGTCCCAGTGATTGTAGTAGTCCCAGTGATTGTAGCTGTTGCCGTTGTTCCTGTGGTTGTAGTAGTGACTGTGGTTATAGTTGTTGAAATTGCCGCTGTAATTTTGACCGATGAAAAAAAAATCCTATGAAACTCTTACCGCCGTCTGTCTTTTATTTACTAAATGTATACTCTTCGATTACTTTGAAATCAAAAACTACTATTCAGAATGTATGATTCGAATTGTATACTTACCTGATTCACTTAGCAGAGTTACTGCGATGGGGATCAGCGCACTTATTGCAACTAATATTATCGCAGCGGTAAGGACTTGGCATGCTGACGATGACGAAAACCCTCCCCGAGCTCTCCTGTTATAAATCAATAAAAATTACTGGACTTTTTTTTATAGCAGGCTTGCTCACTTGATCACCGATGGAATTTCTTCAATGAGGGAAAAATCAATATCAATCTGTTAAGAAGTACTGTTCGTTGACATCTTCGCTTCTATTCGCTAAATGCGTCACTATGGCTTCCTCACGAGAGAATACTTATATATGAAAGACATTATTTTGTTGATTGGAAAAAAATGTTTTTTGTTAAGAGATTTTTCTTAAGTGATTAATTGCTTGATGTATCAAGAACAAGAGAAATATTTTTGATGTATGAAAGATGGCTGTTTTGATTTAAAAAAAACCATCTATCGTTGATTATCAATCGTGATTTTTTTGGTAACAACAACTAGTTTTGTTCGAACTTCAAATCATCGTATCAATCGGTTGCCAACTATTAGGTATTTTTAAGAAAGTCAACTTAGTTGATCTGCTGTGACGATAGATAATTGAGGATACAAATTATTGTGCATGTAAGAATTTTAACTGTGACCAGAAGCTACCTTTTTTTTCGAAATGAAGGTGAAGCAGATGAAGCTCAGAACAAACGAATGGTTTTTATTTTGTTTTAGACTGTTTCACTTTTTCGTCGAAAAAATCAAAAATCTCTAGAAAATGTGTCAAATAATAAAAAATGAGTGAGTTTCCGGAAATAATTACAAGCTTCTTGTGATGCGCTTCGATTCTTGCTGAAAAGATCATCATCACGTACGTTTGAAATAGTATTTGGCGTATAGTATTGAGTCTTTCATAGAAAGATAGAAGTAGATGCCACAATGAATCACTCAATCAAAATAATTTCACTATTCGCATTCACTTCTCAACAAAGGCAACATTTCAGATCTACAATAAGCAAAGGTTGAGAAAACGACTCCGCACACTGTATACCCATCTCAAGTCAAATCCCACCTTGTTTAACTAGTGAATAAATCTGAACTATTTCTCTATAGTCATCCTTATATCTTCATATTAGATTTCTATTGTCATACTACGTAGGTAATTACCTTTTTTGGAGTGATATCGTTATTGTTGCAATCGATGATTCTAAAAACCTGGTTGTTGAGATAATTTAGACTGATTTACAACATAAATTTTGTGATCTCACTAAAAAAAAAAGTTTTTTACGAAATCAAAAAAGAATCTTAACCTAGACACAAAGGCGAAACCTTTTTTTGATTCTATAGAAAAAATGTTTCGCATAAACCTTCCTTGAACAAGTCGAATATAGATTCCGTAAAAGGAGTTTTGTACTAAACCATTTTATAAGATTAATGAAAAAGTTCTACACTCATGGTTGTGTGCAATTCCCTCGACAGAAGTGAAGGTCATATAAAAAAATAGTTTGCTTGCTTGCTTGTCACGGCATCAAAAGAAAATCAGGGTTAAAAAACATTTACTTAAAAATCAATGATAAAGTGTCTTTGATATTTGATTTTCGTCCAATCACCTACTTTCAGCTTAAATATCCAGTGAATCAGGCGTTTTCGATATTGTGTTTTCGACCAATCAGATTTTGAAGGGTTTTTCTTCATGAAAAGAAGGACGGATCATAAGATTTTTTACTTATGGTTATCAAGGGGTCATAAAAAGTGAGCTCGAATGGCCGTAAACTCGAAATTTCGAGCTTACTTCACGCCTGTCTACATTTTACCACTGAAATCAGTCCATGTTTTATATTTCATAGCAAATAGTAGGCCTAAGTGTATGACAGTTTTTACCACAAAGAAGCTGTTTAGAAGGCATACCCATAGCTCTAGTCATTAATTAATTATTAATTAATTACTCATTGAACATCATGAGTATTTATGAGTAATTGTGAGTACTTTTGAGTAGTTACTCATTGATGATCAATGATACTCAACGATCATCATGAGTACTTGTGAGTAATCTTGACTACTTACTCATTGATCATCAATGAGTACTGATTGATGATCAACGAGTAACTACTCATAAATATTCACAAGTACTCATAAATACTCATGACGATCAATGAGTAATTAATTAATAGCTAGTTAGTGACTAGAGCTATCAGATACTGATTTGTAAATCTTAAAACATGGATGGAATTTGATTGGTAAAATATGGATGCGCAAGTGAGCTCGAAATTTCGAGTTTACGTGTCGAGCTCACTTTGTTTGACCTTATCAAGGGTGCTCTAGAAAAGCGCTCATAGAATCTCCCACGATTGTCCGTGAAATGAGCGAGTTAGAATTTGCTGCCTTCTGATTCATCAGTTTTTCGGCTAATAGGAAAGTGAACACAGCGACGAGTAATTTCCGATGGGTACTTAGATACTATAAAGTTTGAAGACTAAAGATAGTCTTTATCGACTGTAAAGTTTTGATTTTAATTTAAAATTTATAGTGTCATCCCTAATTGAGTCGATTTCAGTCGAGGGTTTAGCGAGCCATAGCGACGAGCACTACCTTGTTATATATTGCAGCTTTTCATGAATATTCTCCTCTTTAAGGGCTATATTTTCGCTAACTCTGCATAAAATCATAAGAACTATCATCTAGTTGGAATTTCAAACTTTAATCAAATAAATTTTCTCGAATAGCCAAGCACGAGACGACGTCTAGTCATGTTGTTGTAAGTGTTAAATGAAGACTATTTCAGTATTATATTTATTTAACATTGTAATCATGTTCAAATACATTTTATTAACTTTGTATAGACATAATGATGTGTTTTCTGCTTTTGTTGCTCTTCAGAATAATAGTGTGACAAATCTCTAAAATTTAAATTCTTGAGGAACTCAAAATATTTGAGATTATTCCCTCGACTGTAGAGAGGTCATACGAAAAAAAATAGTTTGTTCGTTTGTGTCAGGATCAAAGGTTAAAAAAGCATTAGCACTACAACTTCTCAATAGGTAGAAAAGTCTTCCTCTACATTCTGATGGGGCGTATAGCTTCTCAAAGACTATTATACTGGGGATGCCCTTGAGTGCTCAAGTGCTATATTATGGGGGTACTTTTAGGTCGTTAAGTAGTATTAATAATATTACAAGCTTTTAATAAAAAATATGTTTCATTTCGAACAATTTTTACAAAAAAGATCGAGTATTTTGTTTCGAACGTTACTATTTAAGTTAATAGATTCGTATAAAGTTTCTAGATAAATTTTTCCCGCATTGGCACATGCGAGAAAAACATTTCTGCCGTTTACAGTCGAGGTTTGAGTGAGCTAAAACGGCAAACGTTACTTGTGGCTATATGATATGTATTGGTGAAAGATCTAAAGCTGGAAATCTTTCATTGAACTCAAAACTAATAATTAGTACCACGTTTAATGCTCCTATGAAAAATATAGGATGTTATATAATTCCAATAGGTGGAATGTGATACATTATGGTAATTCAGAATATTCACCAGATGATTTTTATGAAAATTTATTAGAATGGATTAAAGAACATATCAATGCAGAGTTTCATATCATTGTCTGATTGATGATCGAAAATATGTTGAATCAGTAGGTAGAAAAATGATCTCAAAATTATATACTATTAGGTGATGCTATGTGTATGTTTAATCCTCAATTTGGTCAAGGTATGATACATGCATGTAGATAAGCAAAAGTATTGAAAGAAATATTTGATAAAAATTGTCAGATTAAAAGATATTCCTTATATTGACGACGATCGAGCATCAACAATTAGTAAAGAATGTTGGCTTATTTCAACCACAAATGACTGGAAAACGCCAAAATTAAAAGTAGTTAAACTGATCAAAATATTAATACTACAACTCATCAACGAGACGGTGAATCGAAGGATAATCAATTGAACGCCCCTTTGATGATTCAGTTTTTACAATGTGCAGCTGTATTGAAACAATTGTCCACAGACTCTATGTATGTGTTGAATTTACACAAACGTTCATTTATACTTATGAAACCAACAACGTTCTTAATAGTCTGTTATACTATATTAATGAATTATTTCAATCTATCTAAAAAAATAATTCGTTTGACCCATGTTCTGCCTTTTTTCTATATCAAAACTTTTTGTAGTTTCTAGTGTTTTACAGCTTGATTTTTTCTTTTTCTTTTTCTTTGTGAGAATAATCGAATCGGTACAAAATGTCATTTACAGAACAGCCAAACTTCCCGAAAAGCGTCTAGAATTGAATTGTGTTTCACTTTACAATTAGATGAAGAGGGAAATTATGAATATTAGAAAAACGAGCTGGATGTTAGTGTGTGAAAATAACAATGATTACAATTTACATACTTTGTGCAGTGCTCTCTGTCATAACAGGAACGGTTACTTTCTCTTCTTCGTGATTCTGTGTCACAGTAGAAGAACAAGTGGTGGAAGGTTCTAACCAAAAAAAATAGTCTTGTGCATGTTAAAGCAGAAAAAAATTACCTTGATCTTTTCGGTAACAAATGACACTTGCTTGAACATTTCCGGATGATTGAATGCCATCTAATTTACAGAGTTCGGTAAACAAAGAGCAAGTTTTCTCATCATGAAAATAGACAGCTGTTTGGCAGTTATCTTTATGAACACATTCCCAAGTGCACGATTGAACTGATGCATCAGTTAGCAAGGTGGTGTTGCCAAGAAATGCGCAAGGAGAAATAGGACTGTAGATTGCAGATCGATGGATTTCTACTATTACAACAGCATTGATAAAGGGAAGAAAAAAATAAGTTAAATAGAAATACATCTTGTGTTAGTGGGAAAGGAATGCTCACTCTATTTTAAATAGAGAAAGTAGGAAAATGTTAGTAAGAAAAATGGAAAAAAAAAACAAATCTATCATTGTTACCTTCTGAAGAGTCAATAACAAACGTTCAATTGTATGAGAGAAAATCAAATAATATAAAAATTTCTGAGTAGAAATTGAGGACATCTCTTTTTTAGACATTCACTAACGGCAAAAGTTGCATTTGCTACAGATTCAAAGTTAACGATGGAGAAAACGGAATATTTATTAATTGCGCTCATTTTTTCTAAATGGACTGAAAAGCAGCATATATATTTTGATTTTACTTAAAATAAAATTGTAATCGAATCCTTTGAATATCTAAGCATATCCAATATATTCTTTTTAAATCTAATCAATTAATCAAATGTTTCTATACAAGTAACGATCGCCGTTTTACCTCACTCAACCCTCGACTGTAGAAGGCAGAAATGTTTTTCTCGCATGTGCCAATGCGGGAAAAATTTATCTAGAAACTTTATACGAATCTATTAACTTAAATAGTAACGTTCGAAACAAAATACTCGATCTTTTTTGTAAAAATTGTTCGGAATGAAATATATTTTTTATTAAAAGCTTGTAATATTATTAATACTACTTGACGACCCAAGGGTATCCCTATAGTATAGCACTTGAGAACTTATGGGTACCCATATAGTAAAAAATTTTTTGCATCTGTAACCATGGTAATCGACCATTTTCATGTTAGGAATCACATAAAATCGATCTGTAAAACGCGATAATGAGATGTGACCATTCATCTAGCAATAATATTTTTACATTCATCAATACACAGATCGCTGAATAAATGTTTTTTATCTATTACAATTTAACAATTCATTTCGAGGATATAATTATGCATCATCATCTATCTTCTATACAATTATTTTCCATTTAAAAAGTATTTTGAATTTTTTTTTATTATTATACTTTTTAATAATTAAATTTTATTTTGATGTATTTTGTTCATAGTAATTAGTGATTTTAATTAAATAAATCTATCTCATTCAAGAATCTTTCTTATCTCAATAGGTTCTGATCGAGAAACATAAATTTTAAAAGACTTTTGAATTCTAGTTCTCTGATTCATTCTGACTTATGTTATTTGAATTAATGATTGATATATTAACGTACAATTTTTGAAGGATTTTAACATGCAGACTTTAAAATTTGTACCAATTGGAGATATACTACCTCATGATTTTCTTATTGTAAATGATGTTTTTTTTCACATTTACATTCGTTTAGAAGTGGAATACACGAGAAAGTGAAAAAGAAAAAATATGGTGTCGGGATGAGTCAATCATAAGACAAATCTATCTATTTGTATATCAAAGCAACTAAAATAAGATTCATTACAGAACCAATCAAAATCGTCGACAGAAAAGTTTGATTTTTAATTGATTTATCTCAAATGAAAGGTCGAGATAAATCATAGTAAGCTTCAAATAAAGACATTTAATCGACCGATTGGAATATGATATGTTTGGTGATTAGATTTTTTTAATTTTCATATGTATGAAAAAAAGAAGAGAAAGAAAATAATCAGTCTTATATAAAACGACGTTTTACATCAGAATCGTCACATATATCTACTAAACATGATGAAACTTGTTCTTCTTTTTGCACTTTTATTTCATTTTGGCTTGGTCGTGGTTAGTCAAGGAAAAATATCATCGGAATGTTCGGATCTATTTTGCAAAAGAGCTTGTAAATATGGTTATGTCATTCCAGATGCTAATGGATGTCACAACTGTCAATGCAATCCATGTCAATATGGTAGAGCCTTAAGAATTTCTTGTGAACAAGGTCAAAATGCTTGTGAAGAAAATAATGGATTGTGTATGCTTGCTGAAAATGGAAAAAATTATTGTTGCCCAAAAATATGATTTAGCAATTTGAAGGATTAGCGAGAAAATAATACATCTGTTTGTTTTTTATTCATAAATATTTTCATATTTTCTATGAAATATTCAATATAAAATAATCAAGCATATTAATCGAAAATAAATAAATGATTCTTCGGGTATTTTTTTTTGCATAAAAAGTTTAGAAATTCTATATTTCAAAATTAGTCTTACTTATGGAATTGTTTTCGAATTTATAATAATACTTAGAATTTTACAAATTCAAGTATTTACTGAAGAGTTACTTTATTTAAAAATATATGAAGTTTCACATTTTAATCCCTCAGGTAAGTGAAAAAAAACAATTATTCAAACTAAAACATTGCCTTTTCGTGATATTGAATAACGCTCGCTCCTGCAATACCCTTAATCCTCGATTGGATCCAATCAAATTACCATCTATCACTTCTTGCTAAAATAACCTCAGTGACAAGAAACTCGTAGTCGACTGATAATGTCCTTACAATCCGCTATTCTCCACTACTCAATTGCGTATATAACAAGACTAACTTAATACGAATGAATGGATAGTTGTTCTTCGGCCACTCTTTGGAGTGGCCACACACGTCTAACTAGTTCCATGTTTAACTCTTATTTCTCAGTTGATGTTGCTTTTTCATTTATATTTTGGTTCCTTATAGAAAATTATCTGATTTGCAATGCCGAAGCATCGATCCAAAACTCAAATATTAAAGCTACTGTGCAAATATCCCAGGATAGAAAGCATTGCACCGGCGTTAATATCTAATGATCATCTATTACAATGGAAGTATTTGTACTATCTGTTAGAAAAACGACATATATTTGACTCAAATTAAAGTCTTCATTGACAAACTAATGAGATTAAAATATAGACTGCTGTTGGCTTCACTAAAGGAAGAGATCTAAATTTTAAGGCATGTGAAATTTAGATATAAAAATGAATCTGAGAAAGTTTTTCTTCACTATTGAAAAGACAAAATATGATACTATTCAGGACGACTATAAGGTTTATAGAGACCTTCTTTTATATAGCCAAAATAACCTTACATTTTGTCCTTTCAGAATCCTAATCAACTCAATAGAAAAAACTCACTTTTAAAAAAATGTAAGGAATATAATCATGAATTATCGAAAGAAGTTTCTTTACAAGAAATTGTTGAAGGTTTCAAATGATTACAATCTAAATATTCTATTTTTATTAAATCGCAAGTATCACATTTTATCAATTCATATTTATACTAATATTTCTTTTAACGATCGACTAACTAATCTTTACAACAGATTGGACATATCAATGAATGGATTAATTAATATTCTTTACAGATGTGAATTGAAAGAGGAAGAATAAACAGCCACCTTTGCCACACAGACGCCATGTAATATAGGCAGATCAGTATGTGTGGAACCAACATATCATTTTGTCTCCCGAGTGTCATCAATAACTGTATTATTGTAGAAGACAAGCATTTTATTCTTGCCAAAAGAATATACATAGACAATAGTAGATTCGATGAACTTTCGTATTTTATATATCTACGTTGTAACGAAAACTTAGGATGGACTGAGTAATTTCGTTATTATTGCAGTCTTTCTTTTTACTCCAGTTGTATTCATATCACGCAGAGCACACCACTATACAGAAGAGTGAGGAAAGGAAAGAAGGGAACAATGATATAATCGAGGTGAAGGACATGAGAACACATGCAATATAGATAGTGGGATTTCTTCTCATACGTGATAAGAGGTTAGAACAATGTGCCTATCAGGCACATACGTTGTTCGTATTTTTTGTTACGATATTTAGTTTTATCTAATTATTTATTGTGGCGAGAGTTGAAAATACATAAATTTGATTTAATAAATTATTTTAAAACAACATCTGTAAAATCACTAGCAATTATTGAATTTTATAAATTATTCCTAAGCATCGGCAACGAATATGATGTTTTATTATACACTACCGTCATCTTTAACAAGCCATCTACATACATGTATAGTTGCATATCTTTCTCCTTTTCGTTAATATGTTGGTCGTTACTTCAATGAATAGCATTTATTTCTGTTCTATAGATGCTGATAAATAAAATTTTATCAGTACTTTTTCTTCAATAAATCCACTCTCATATTACAAACGTTTTCGTCTTTTATTACATTCCAACGTACAAAGTTTGCACGTGATCATCTATTGTGGCTTATGAATTTTTATAATTATTAACTAGAGAAGGTTTTCAACAGACTAAAATGATTTTTAGAACTCTAAAAGCTTTCAAATGACAATCCTAAAAATGAACCACATTTTTATACAAATGTATTGACTAAGTCTGCTTTTGTGAAGAGAAAGGATTCTTATCCATTCAGTTCATCATTACAAACAATATGACCAACGATCTTGAATCGAGTACTTTTTCTTTGATGGTTTGTTGACTCAATGATGTTTATTGTTAATAAAGTAAACGTTGTGAGATCTTACTCAATGATCATATATCACGAACTGAGAGTCAACATTCTCTGTTTATATTCTTGCAGGTTTCGATCAGACGTGTACCATGTACTCTCCGCTCTAGTCGATCTCATTGTCAATCCCTGTGTCAAGTATAAGTAATGATCGTTCGAAACCGAGGTGGATGAATTCTATAAGATCTGGCGATCGTCATCTCTTCTTGAAGAATAACGATTCTTGAAATATTGTAATAAATCTTGACGAAATTGTATAATTTATGTAGTTTATGAAAGAATTTACAAGAACTAAATCTCATTATTAAACTATTTGTCATTGATTTATTTATTTATTAATTTTTATTAATCAAGAAATAAATGCATGTAGTATATTTCTTTGGTAAATAAAAATAATAAATACAATCTGTAGAGAAAAGTAAAAATATTGTTAGAAACGAATGTTTATTGAGGAATACTTTCCTTGTGTTCAAATTGATGTAATAAACTATAAGTAATTTTTCTCATATTTGATATATATTTGTAATGATAGACAATTGAGAAGACAAAAGCATAATTAAAATATAAACAAATAAAATACATTTAATCATATATAATTATATTTATTCGTGTTTATTATAGAAATCAGTAAGTATATCTTCTATTTCTTTAATCTCATCTAGTTTTCTAAAAAACATAAATGAATTAATAACTGACACTTGTTTTTATAAAAAATAATTATAATCTAGTTTTGAATGAACAATCCATTAATATGAATTGATTTCTATGTTAAAACGCATTAAATTCTGTCTACAAACAAAACAGCCCGTTTTTACTGGTTCAGCATTTTCATACCACATCTCAATTAGTCATATTGCGTTGTTTTCTGTATTTTTCCATGTCAATGCATCAGAGCATCGTTGAAGACGTTTAAATGTATGTACGAGTAGAAATGATGTTTTTTTTATGAATAGATGCAAAAATTAATTCTTTCCCGTAATATAAAAAACAAGAATCTTAACTCTACAAATATTCGAGATCCAAACAATGAAACACACGCTTTTATAACATGCCTTCACTTTACCAAGATAGACTCTAAATAGGTATTTCGTTTATGTTAATTTCGTTGTATTAAAACTGTTTAATTTCCAGGTATCAATCAAGACAAGATAAACAGAGAAAGCGATCATTGATAACGGTAACATTGGTCTAGATATGTTTCCAATGCCGAATTCTATACATGGATCTATCTATATTGTTAGAATTTGATCAATTTCTATAAATATTATACAACTAATTCCAATACAAATATTCATTTCTGTCGTAGATAATGAAGATAGTACCAATAATACCATTAAATTGTAAAAATAGAAACCTGAAAGATCAATTAAAGCTTCACATTTTTCTTTCACTGGTTCGCTAAAATCCATATCTTTAGTCTTTGAAGAAATAATAAACACCAGGAGAAAATATTGACATGACAAATTGTGTTAATGTTCTTGATGGATGAAAAACTTCCTGATCACTAGCGGCGTAGCCACAGGTGGGCTGAGTCCACCTGAAAAATATTTGAGCTCACCCAGAAACGATATTCAGATGTTTCATAGAAAACTTGTGATATAAGATATGAAAGATATCACATCATATTGTCTTTTGAAATATAAAGGTGTCAATCAAATTGTTTAGCGATTATTACTTGTCAGATAACCGTACCTCGTTCACCATGTTCTGTCTTTATTTCTCATCGTTCGGTATATTCTGCATCTTTTCTCATATGTTCTTCATGCTCTCTCCATACGATATCAGCTATCGAGTGCACCCATTGTGACTTCGTTCTTCGGATAATATCATTCAGTAAGTTATTAGATGATAGTTTGTGCATCTCTATTCGCTTTCTTTTTGTATATATGTTCTTGTCATTTTTCCTCCAGTTCAACTGGTATTTTCCTTTCGTTCTTCGTTTCTTCTTATACATGTCATATGTATTTGGATTTTTCCATTCCTACGTATCACGTATCTTTGGTCTTTTCCTTTCTTTCTCTGTGTCATCTTTTTATATGTGTTATATCTAATGGAATTTGTCCCTATCAACCGATGGACATTTCCTAATGATGTGTAATCCAAAACCCTATATATAGCTTAAGTTTTTTCATAAATAAACTTAAGCATGATACACATTCATATCCAATTATAATCTAGTCGACAATCTAGAGTTGGCCATTCAACAAGGTATGTTTTCTTCATACAATATCATATCATTTATTAGGTTCTTTCTTCTCGTATGATATCAATCATTGTCTTTTCTCTCTCCCTCTTAATTTTCTGTTTTCCTTATGCTTACATAAGGCATCGTTATGCTCATAATAAAATGGTTTATTTCGAAGATCAAGAAAGTAACTACTTTCAAATGCAGCCTCATAAACGCAGGACTATTCAGTCATATTTTTCCTCGAACAAAAAACCACGTAACGAAGAAGAACAACGATCAGATTCCAACACTAACATCTCATCATCACCATCTTAGATTCAAAATCATCCTTCTTCTTCACCTGATCATCAAATTTCTCTTGATTTGTCAGACATATCTTCTTGTCCTTCTGTCAGTATATCTACTTCTTTGAACGAAGATTTACAAACAAAATCAATTCCAAATGATATTAGTTTGTCTTGCAATGAT
The DNA here is from genome assembly GCA_022393335.1 of Macrotrachela quadricornifera. NCBI lineage: Eukaryota > Metazoa > Rotifera > Eurotatoria > Philodinida > Philodinidae > Macrotrachela > Macrotrachela quadricornifera. The sequence continues at coordinate 476,925 of JAJEKB010020868.1, read as the reverse complement.
GATGCTGTTCAACCTAAATTGAAATCTTATCCTTTAAATTATCAAAATCGTTCCTTTCAATCTAATTGGTTTCAGAACAGACCTTGGCTTGAGTACTCTGTTCAAAATGACACTGCTTTTTGTTTTTACTGTCGACATTTCTCTGCAAATAAATTGAATGTTGGTGATGTGTTTATTTCATCGGGGTATAACAACCGGAAACGTGCGTTGGAAAACAGAAGTGGATTCAAGAAACACGCATCTTCTCAGTCACATATGGTTGCATCAAAAAACTACGAATCATACAAGCTACGTCGTGGAACAAACACAACTGTTATTGATAAATTAGACTCTGGTCGTGCACAACAAATCCGTCGTAATCGTGATCGTCTTATTAAAACTTGTTCAACTGTACACTTATTAGCAAAACAGATGATTTCATTCAGGGGTCACGAAGAGCAAGAGAGGTATGTACGACGAATTCAGCTCATTGATAGAGACCTGTGCTTAAAGAACATGAAGAAGCAAAAAGAAATGAGCTAAGTAGTTGTGAGAAATAAACGCGAGATCTCTAGGAGATCAACGATCTTTCTATTCATGATGTATCTGTATATTCTTACTTTCTTATATAAAAGCACAAATCGTGGCAACTTTCTCGAAGTGTTGAATTGGGCAGCAGCAACACATCCAGTTGTGAAGTCCATTTTCGATGATAGCTCAAGCAATGGGACATATTTGAGTCCGCAAGTTCAAAACGAATTGATTCATATTCTAGCTGATGAAACTAGAAAAAAAATTCGTTGATGGTGAGCCATGGTTTTTGACTATTTATTCTCGCTATTATTCTTTATCTTCTTTTTAGTTAAACAATCAGAACTATGCGTTAATGGCTGATGAAAGTCGCGATATAAGCGGCACACAGCAACTATCTATTGTTATTCGATTTTTGCCTGATCTGCAAAGTCGTGTAATTGAAAATTCAAATGTTGTCCATGAGTTTTTCCTCGGCTTCATTCCATTACAAGAATTTGACGCTGCAACACTATCGACCAAAATTGTTGAATTCCTAGATAGATTGAAAATCCCTCTAGAGTCATGCATTTGTTTATGCTTTGATGGGTATGCTTTTCTCCTCTTTAGCCTTATAAATCCTTAATTTTTAAAAATCCTGTTTTTTTTCTGATGATTTCAGAGCAAGCGTTATGTCAGGCTGTAGTGCAGGAGTTCAAGCCGTGTTAAGGAAAGATCATATGCCGAATGCGATATACATTCACTGCTCAGCACATCGCTTGAACCTAGTTATGAACGACACATGCAAAGCTGTAGTTTATATCTCTGATTATTTCTCAATTGTTGCTAGTATTCATTCGTTTTTCACTGAATCCGGTGTCACTAATTCATACTTTAAACAAGCACAACAAAAATTGGATTTAGGTATTTATTTTGTTGGGTTTCTCTGGGAAATTTAACTTATGTCACTTCCTCTGTATTGTGTAGTTGATTCTTCAACATTGAAATTGTGGGCCATCACTCGTTGGGATAGCAGATGGAAGTCGATTGATGCAATAATTAAAAATTATCCCGCAATTATGAAAGCTTTACAAGATCTCAGCGAAGAAAATAGTGGTAAAAGATCTATAAATGCTGGTGGCTTGTTAATGTATGTCAGAAAATCAATATTTATTGTCACTTCTTTCATCCTTCGAAAATTGTTCGGTTTAGTGAAGGTGCTAAGCGACCATCTGAAAAGTCAGTTGATTTTTCTTTTCAAGTTGTACAAAAAAACTCTTCTCTGTTGTCTGATTTGAAGGTTCTTCCTTAGACTATGTACGAGGTAAACATCTCATTTCATCAATTATTCAACAAATAACTGAGCTTCGTAAGAAAGAAGCATTTGACGAAATCTTTGATCAAATGAAAGAATTTTGCAATGCAAATGGTATTGATTTAGATCAACAGTATCATTCATGTCGTAAAACAACAGTTCCAGCTCGTTTCCAAGAATGTATAATTGAATCTACACTTGGTCAATGTGAAACTTTATCAACATCAATAGATTTTATGAACAGAATTTATTTTCCTTTAATTGACTGTATGCTAGTGGAGTTACATGACAGATTTTCACTCAAAACATTATCATTAATGAAAAGTATTTCTACAGTGTACCCTGAAAGTGAAAACTTTCTTAACATTGATCAGGTAGATGAATTTTGTCGCTATGTCAATGTGGATTCAAGTGCGTTAAAAAATGAATTCAATGTTATAAAGACAATGATCAAATCTCAAACAGTTAATAACATCATTCAATTTTTAAATGAATTGTTACCCTTTTCATGTGCCTTTCCACAAACAATCAAAATGATTTCAAATGCTATAACAATGCCTATTTCACAAGTCACATGCGAGAGATTATTCAGTAAGCTAAAAATAATTAAGAATCATCTTCGTAATTCAATGATCGATGACCGTCTCAGTGATTTAACGATTTTATCTATTGAACGTGAAATTGATATTAACTATGAACAAGTAATTGATGTGTTTTCAAGTCTTCATGAGAACAGTAGAATTTTATTACGTTAGTTTTTTTATTGTTGTGTAAAAATAAACATTGTTAAAAAAACTCACGGTGTGTTTGAAGGCCTCATTGCAATAGAATATTAGTCATTCCGATATTATAAATAGTCTGAAATACTTTGCTAAAAAGCTGGAAAAAACTCACACTATCCTTTCCGAGTTGCTGAAAAGAGCCGGGCTGAGCCCACTCTGCTAAGAAATCCTGGCTACGCCGCTAATTAGCACGTGTGTATATCACCATTGTAACATCTATATAGTTTTCTTACTGTCACAGGGACGATGTTCGTCCATGACAACGAAGGAGGGGATATGCCACACACTTCATTAACTAAATAAAGCTATAATATATATATAATACAAATCATGTACGTCCATTAGATACACCATGAAAATAACTGTGCTTCTCTCAACAATGATATTCTCTTGTCAGTCATTTCCTATCAACACGACATTTCTTTATTGCAGTTAGTTTATTTCGCAACTGTTTCTTCTACTCGATCCATTAATAATGTATGTGATATATAGGTTGTTCACGAAGAATTCATTTGAAAATAAATAACATTCTACAATTACTATTGTCGAAGATATTATGATTGACATGTACATAAAAATTGTTGATATACTATTATGCGTCGAAATTTTGCATATTTTCTAGTTCTTTTTTTGCGTTTTCTTATTTTATAATAGTGTTGCTCTGGCAGACTGGTGTTACCACTAGCCCGCTCATTTTCGTCATCGCAACATATGTTTGATCAGAGTTGATCTTTTACCTCTTAGTAATTACGTAATAAGCAGTTGTTATCATCCAAGAAGATTGCGCAAGTTTTCTTTCGTCATTACACATGTGTTCTTTGCGTCATTCTTCTCAACGAGATATGTATAAAGACCCAACAGATGTCTTACTTCGGACGCTCTCTAGAAAAATTTCTTATTACAACTTTACTAAGAGGTATTTCATCTGTTAAATCCATCAAGACATGTCATTAACACAAGTTCTTCCTCCACCGTCAATGACGGGTTATGATCGTGTAGATGATGAAGTTAACAATAAATCAAAAAGAAACGAACTGGTAATGGTCTCAAAGTTCGTTGTTCCACCCTATGGTCATCGTCAAGATTTTGTACCACGTCGACCAGAAATGTTTGGTGATGGTGGTGCTTTTCCTGAGATTCATATCGCCCAATATCCACTTAATATGGGTTTCACAAAAAATCAAGCATCAAATGCAATTCAACTTCAAGTTGATGCTGAAGGAAAACCAAAATTTGATGCTATTGTTAAACAAAATGCTAAAGGGAGTAAAATTGTTTATTCAAATTTTGTCGATTTATTACCTAAAGAAGTTCGTGAAGATGATCCAAGTCTACAAAAACCATTTGAAGATGAATTAAAAGAAAAAACAGAAAAAATACGTCAAGCACTCGAAGCACTTGTATCATCTAAAGTATCATCTGCGTTACCTGTTCAACATGTAGAAAAACAAGTACCTGTTCAATATATTCGTTATACACCATCGCAACAAGGTGCTGCTTTTAATTCTCGTGCCAAACAACGTATTATTCAAATGGTTGAAGTTCAAAAAGATCCAATGGAATCACTTCGATTTAAGATAAATAAGAAAATTCCTCGTGGACCTTCAAGTCCACCAGTTCTAATTATTCATTCACCAACAAGAAAAGTTACTCTAAAAGAACAACAAGATTGGAAAATTCCACCATGCATTTCAAATTGGAAAAATGCTAAAGGTTTTACAATTCCACTTGACAAACGTTTAGCAGCCGATGGTCGTGGTCTCCAAAATACTCATATTAATGAAAATGTTGCTAAACTTGCTGAAGCATTATATACAGCTGATTTGAAGGCCCGCAAAGCAGTAGATATGCGTGCGAAAGTTGAAAAAAAAATTGCTAAGAAGCAAACAGATGAAAAAGAAGAACGATTACGTGAATTAGCTCTACGTGCTCGAACTGATCGAGCAGGCATTCGTGCAGCTGATAAGAGTGATGAACAAGGTGCTGAACGTGATCAAATTCGACAAAAAAGACAAAAAGAACGACAACGTGCAGCTGCTCTTCAACGAGCTGAAGGCGATAAACGAAATCGGCCAAGGGAACGTGATATCAGTGAACAAATTGCATTAGGTGTACAGAGTGCAGCTAATACAGGTGTTCAATATGATCAACGTCTCTTTAATATGTCAGCTGGTTTTAGTAGTGGTTTGGGTGATGATGAAGCTTATAATGTATACGATCAACCTTGCAATTTATCAACTACTGTTGCTTCTCAAATTTATAAACCAACAAAAGCAACAAAAGATAATTTTGATGATACTGAAGCATTGATTAGTGCATCTAAAAGATTTGAACAAGTACTTGGTTTTAAAGGAGCTGATCGAGCAACAGCACGTGATGGTCCTATGCAATTTCAACGTGAAGAAGATCCATTGTTCGAATTGCGTGATTTCTTGAAAGATGTACGACATGGTGGTGCTAGTGGTTCAGTTCCATCAGCAAATCCATCGTCTTCAAAACGTTCCAATGCAGATGATCGAGAAAAACGAAGTAGTGAAAAACGTCGCAAGAAATAAATTAACTTGAGTTGTCTTTTTGTATATTGTGTCTCGTTATTTCCTGAACTTTTTTTTCAAACATTCTCCAAATTGTTTATCATGATGAAGAGGAAATACAATTCCTCTTTGATTTATTTCATTATTATTAGCAGTCTTTGTCCCGTTTATCTGTACAACGTTTCTGACAGAAATAAAAATGAAACTGCACATGAATTCATAATTATCATATAAAAAAAATACTAAACATAAAAACCATCGTCATAAAAGTAGAGATGATAATAAGTCTCAATATTGTGATCGTCATCGACCACCAACATCATCTTCTTCATCTGATAATAGTTCAACAACTGATGAAGAAGAATATCGTGAAAAACAATTATCAATTAAAGGTAAAACAATGCAACAAATAGAACAGCAGCCACGACCGATTTCGACCTTGCTCAAGGGTCTCATCAGGTAGCATAATTCAATTCATCATAACCCTAAGGTTTACGACAAAAACCGAATGTTCAACTTCTAGTTGGAGAACTAGAAAAGAACCGGTGTTAATATTCCATGACTGCAATAATTAGAAGAAGCAGCTACGACCGGTTCTCGTCTAGTTCTCCAAGTAGGAGCTGAACATTCGTTTTTTGTCGTAGCCCTTAGGGTTATGATGAATTGAACTATGCCACCTGATGAGACCCTTGAGCAAGGTCGAAACCGGTCGTGGCAGTTGTTCTAATTATTGCATTTAAAATAGTTAGTAAAGAAGGGGATTATTCACATAAACATGGATTTCGTTGTCATTTTCAAAATGGAATATTTCAATTATGGTTTCATTTTCGTAAATGGAAATGGGTATATCTATGGGAAGTCGCCTGGTCCATCCGGGTCGCAAAAAAAATTTCTGTTTTAAGTATCAGGTTTTGTAGAATTTAACGCGCTGATCATTTTCGTATAAAATAGTACTATGTTTTTTTTAAAGTTTCATGGAGATATAGGTCAAATACTGAAATTTCAAATCTGAGTTTTACAGTCAAAAACAAAATTCGAATTGAACTTTTTCAAAAACATACTTTTGTGTCATTCGGATCAATCCAAAATAAAAATGCGAGACCATATTCGGATTCCTCGTCAAAAACTGCATCAAGTTTGATATTTATATTCGAATTATATTGTTGCATACCTAGTTGTTTTGGACCCACAACACCAAGTACTACAGTTGAAAAGTGTACGAAAATTTTCGAAAGAAAGTTCATATGACCCAGAATGGTGACATATCACGTTCGATAGAGCTTCATTTGCTCTACAAGATACACTAGTTTTTCTTCTCCCCAAATTGAACTTTAGAGAAAAAATCCTATCAGAACATCAGAGATGATCGAATTCACTCTACAAATGGTTGAATGTCCGAGTACTATCGGTGATATCGCTGCGAAACGACGTTTTTTTGTTTTCGTGGTATAAAAAGGAACAAAAAACTTTCGATTGGATTACGTTTTGATTCGTAAGAACAGTGTAATTTATCAAGTAAAGGCACATAATATTTGATAATGTCAGTTATTCGATAAGAGTAATATATGATTCATGCAAATTTTTTCGGATATTCATTCACTACTTTCTCACCGCTGCTCGTTACAATAGCTCTCACAGATGCCTCGTGTTGTTCAGATTTGGTGTGCACACCCATGCCATGATGAAATTCTTCCAAATGGGAAAAAACGCTTTTGAAAGACTGGTTCAAAACCGTCACACCCGAAGGGGAAAAGGTTGATCAAATATGATTTGGCTGAATTCATAAATTGTCATCATCAAACTATCATCAATGGCTCTTCAAATCAACTATCAGAGGGCGATTATCTCTGTATATGATGTTTTCAAATGGAGGAGAAGCGCTTCATTGGTAAGGAATAAAAGATGGAGATTGAAAATTATCAACCGACTGCTGAAGAGGAGGAGTTTGATGATGATATCGATAACGACATGGATTACGATGTTGATGATGAAGGCGATGACAATGACAATGCACTTGATGAACGGATAGTTGCGCCAAATAAGTTAAACCAAGCCTTTCGACTGTTGGACGTGAGGAAGATCGATGGCATGTAAGTTATATCTCTTGCAACGTTTTCGATAAATGTATAATGTTCTTTTTAGACGAAACACCAATCAAATTGGTAAAGCCGTGAATCAAATCTATGCGAAACTTCGAGAACTGAGCAGTGTTCTTTTGCCACCTGCTCGTCGTTCTACAGAGCCAGAAGCATTCTCTTCACTTGATCTTACTATGGACGATGCCATTTGGATTCTTTCTCATCTACGCGAACTTTTCTCCACCAATGATAATGATGAACAGAAACGGTTGATGACGATACTACCACCAACATGGAGACGACATCGAATTGCAAATTGGTCTATTGCTACCCGTCATCAAGCTCGAAAATCACTGGAACTACGAACAAGCGGTGGAATTTTATCGTTTTTCGAAGATCGGCGAAGGAACAAACCGCTTGATATTCAAACTGAGAACTCTCTAAAAAAAAGGTGTCATATGAAACCATTTATGGTTCTAGCGAAGATACTGAACCTTTTAAGGTTTTATTACTTTATTAATAAACCATCGAAGGTTCTAGCTAATTTAAAGAACCATATCAAATTATAAACGGTTCCAAACGTTTAAAAGGGTTCTATCTTGCACCATTTTTTTGCATCCTGCACTTGTTTTTTGAAGATGGTTCTAGCGCAAGGGCTTGAACCAAGACGAATTATTTTTTTAAACGCAGCTTAATTGATGTACTATAGATCTGGTATGGCTATACTTATCAAACAAAAATAAAACAAAGCAGGCAACAAGTACAATTAAAGTCGTTAATAATAATAGTTAATTAGGGATACAACGATGATGCTCATACATCGGATCATTGATATTCACCATCGATTATTATCCATATTATTCCAGTCATTCTGTACCAGTTTTTGAAATTTATGGACTTGACAAATTCATTTGAGGAAAGGTATTTCTCAAAAATAACGATATTTCATAAAGTTTAATGAAAGGTTTTTTGAGTCGAGGAATCTCAATCGCAAGATCAGCTCTCAAAATTTGTAGACTTGAGAATGTGATTTGAGGAAGGGTACTTTTCGAAAACCACGATATTCCAGATACTTATAAGCGTTAAGCATATAAGTAAGGGTCATATATAGAAATAACGGATTCGACATAGAAATAATGGGTTAAGGATAGAAATAAGGGGTTACATATAGATTTTAGGACTTAAGGCAAGGGGGAATAAACTGATTTCTATGGCTAGAAATTACTTAGAAATCACTAGAAATCATTGTAACACGTTACGGATCTAAATTACAACTGAGATGGTTAAGAAAATATCGATAATTATCAGAACTGATAGGAAACCATTAGAAATCATCAGAAATCATTGAAAATTGTTTTAAAACAGAAAAAATTAGTAAAAACAAGTTAAAAATCAAGAATCCTGATTTCTATTGATTTTCACTTATTTTCTTGATTTTCGATAGTTTCCATAATTTTTTGTGAGTGTTCTTAATTTTTTATGATTTCTCGCTATTTTGTATAGTTTCTAAGCGTTTCCAATGATTCTGATTGGTTTACGATGAATAGAAAAAAAAAGTGATTTTCACTGATAGAAATCAATCGAAATCACTAGAAATCATTCAAAATCATTTAGAAATCAAGAAATCAGTGTGTTTCCCCTTGGCTTAAGGATAGAATAAGAGGTTAGATAAAAGGATTTATGAGGTTGAGAAATAGAATAATGGGTTGAATATAGATTTTAGGGTTTAAGGACAGAATAAGGGGTCAGTAGTATGGATGTCACAAAATCAATACAGTATTGAGGTATTTGTATTGGTAATGGTCTTGATATAACCGATCACTACTTTCAAGAAATAGCCTTCCCATGGTAAAAAACTAAAATCTACAAATTTCAAAAACTGGTCTGTAAAATCGGATTCTTCCACCTTCCAACTTTTGAGCAACCTTTATAAGAAATCGTTATTTTCGAGAAATAACTTTTTCCTAATAGAATCATCAAGACCTCATTATTTCGTTAGAAACAGGGTATTTCACGAAAATAAAGATTTTTTATAAAGTTTGATCAAAGGTTTTCCGAGCCGAGGAATGTGATTCTACAAACCAGTTTTTGAAGTTTGTGGACTCAAGTTTTTCACAATGGGAAGGCTGTTTCTTGAAAGTAATAATCGGTTATATCAAGACCATTACCTATACCAATATCGATACGGGTCAATACTAAATGGTACTGGTATTGGCGGTGTCAGCATTGTGACATCTCTCGGGGTTAGATACAGATTTTAGGGATTACGGATAGAATAAAGGGTTAGATATAAGGTCAGAATAAGGGATTATATTTAGATTTTAGGGGTAAAGGATAGAATAACTCCTGTAAAAATTTTGACCCAAAAAAGTAACTATTAAGTACTTCCATTAGTAGCTTGTAATCAGGAAAGTTACTTAAAGTGAACCTTTTTAAGTCACTTATAGTAACTTTTCACGAAAAAGTACTATTTAGTACTACTGAAAGTGTCAAAAAGTACTAAAACTTACTACGAAAAGTAAAAAGAGTAAAAAAATTAATTAATTTTACTATATTAATATAGAAAACATTATCGAGTAAGGTGCAGGAAATGCAAAATTACAGTGGATTTTTTTTCTCGTTCATTTATATATGATTCGATAGAGCATGAAACGCTGATCACGAATATGTATAATTTGTTTGAATTTGATCGTTGTTTGGCTGAGAAAAATGCTAAACAAGTTGAATGACTACACATGTCATATATGTAACTATATCTTGCTTTTTTTTACAAAAAAAGTGCTAAAATTTAAAATAATTTATTATGTTAAGTGTTTTTTTAAATATCATATTCTGAATCAGCATGAAAAACTGAATCAGAAAATGCTATTTGATCAAACGGAAAGCAAAAAACAGTTTAAAAAAGCTCTGTATAACATTCATACCCCTATATGCTGAAAAAGTGGATATCCACTACTGATCGTACGAATCTATCTAGTTTTTTGTACTAAGAGATAGAATCGTTTGTCACATCTCGTTAGAACCGCCAGATCGCGAGCTACAAAAGTATTTATTTAGTTTTTCTAAATTTTCCTTAAACATTAAGAAAAGTCGAGTGTTTCTTTCAAAATTAGATAATAAGAATTGAAAACTTGTCGATTTTTGTCGAAATCCAAAAAAAACTCGATACAAACGCAAAACAAATATCATATTCGAAATCAGCATAAAAAATTACATCGAATTACATGGTTTATAAAATTAAAAAAATTTCATGAAAATTCAGCTGTGGGGGACCACAGGCAAAATCTCAACAAAATTCAGTTGAGGGGGAGTACAGGTCATTTTTTGAAGAGAAAATTTTTTTCTAACAAACCATGTTATTCGATGTAATTTTTATGCTGATTTCGAATATGATATTTGTTTTGCGTTTGTATCGAGTTTTGTTTTGGATTTCGACAAAAATCGACAAGTTTTCAATTCTTATTATCTAATTTTGAAAGAAACACTCGACTTTTCTTAATGTTTAAGGAAAATTTAGAAAAACTAAATAAATACTTTTGTAGCTCGCGATCTGGCGGTTCTAACGAGATGTGACAAATGCTTCTATCTCTTAGTACAAAAAACTAGATAGATTCGTACGATCAGTAGTGGATATCCACTTTTTCAGCATATAGGGGTATGAATGTTATACGGAGCTTTTTTAAACTGTTTTTTGCTTTCCGTTTGATCAAATAGCATTTTCTGATTCAGTTTTTCATGCTGATTCAGAATATGATATTTAAAAAAACACTTAACATAATAAATTATTTTAAATTTTAGCACTTTTTGTAAAAAAAAGCAAGATATAGTTACATATATGACATGTGTAGTCATTCAACTTGTTTAGCATTTTTCTCAGCCAAACAACGATCAAATTCAAACAAATTATACATATTCGTGATCAGCGTTTCATGCTCTATCGAATCATATATAAATGAACGAGAAAAAAAATCCACTGTAATTTTGCATTTCCTGCACCTTATATACGAGTCAGTTTTTCGTTGTGTGTGCTCTCATTGTTATTATACAAACTAATAGATTATACTTCATTCCTATATAAATATGTTTCAAATCAAACAAAAGTCGAAATCTAATGAATATCTTAATGTTGAAACAAAAAAATTTCGAAGTAAGTTATACATTTCATATACAATTTGAATAAATTCTTTCATTATATTTCTTATATATTCATATTAGCATTTAATGGAGAAAAGTAAGTAAAAAAAATGTTTTTATATTGAATCATATTTGTTTTATCTTATAAAGTATATCAATTACTCGCATTGAACATCTTTCAAATGAATTTTTTTATGAAATATATAAATATCTTGATGGTTATGATATTTATACAGCATTTTTCAATCTTAATTATCGTTTTCAATATCTTATAAAATGTTCATCATTTCTATTCAAAATTAAATTTTATTCTAATACAAAATCAAAAATTGAAGATTGTTGTAAAAGTCTTATTACTCCAAATAGACATCAAATTCTTTCACTTTGTTTTGAAGATGGATTACTTATTGATTACTTTTTCACACATTGTTTAATTAATTCATCATTTAACCGTCTTGAGTCAATTGTTGTCAACCATATATCACCAAGTACATCTATGATTCTTCTTTTTTATTTAAAATCATTACCTTGTCTCTACTCATTGACTATGAATATTGATATAGAATGGGGCTGCGATCTTAGTAATATTTATCGAATGATTTTTAATTTGTCTTCCTTGAAATACAATAAATTGTCGTTATTTCTGATATATGGAGATGAAGATATTGATATTTCGATGCCTCTTGCCATCAATGAACAGTTCAGTACTATTGAATATTTGGTTATAAATCATATTTGCACTATCAATGAACTTATGTCTATACTTTGCCATACACCTCAACTTCGTCATCTGACTTGCAGTAATTTAATAGAATCAGATAATATTATTAACGTAACACAGCTAATGACATTATCGAATTTGGTATATATTCATATTGATAGTTTTTGTATAGAATTTGATAAATTTGAAATGTTAATGACGAAAATATCCTGTCAATTGGAAGTATTACATATTATTCAAGGCTTTGGTAAAGCTTATCTTGATGCTAATCGATGGGAAAAATTAATTATAAATCATATGCCGCATTTACATGTATTCAATTATGAATATCGCAAATATAATTACGATGATTATGAAAACATATCTCTTGATATGATTATAAATCAGTTTACTTCACCATTTTGGGTCAATAGACAATGGATATTTCAATTAGAAATTCACAATAAACAAATGAGTTTATCGATTCATCCATTATGGTATATTATGAAAGATTGTTTTATATCATTATATTTCTTTTTACTTTCAGGAAAATATTTTTTGATTTCCCGGAATATGAAGAAAATACCATATATTCTTATCGTACTATCACAAAGAAATCAACAAAAGATTTTAATATTTTTGATCGAACAACTACAGACAGCACTTCTATTCAATTTAATTCAATTATTCAACTTACAGTTACTGATAATTCTTTTGATGAACAAAATCTTTCATTTATTGATAGATTTAAATCTATATTTATTGCTATTTATTTTACTCGTTTAAATATTAATTGCAAAAATATTCCAATAGGATTATTAATTCGAATTATACAATTATTACCTAATCTTGATTCATTAAAAATTACATCGTTACCAAATACTCATTCAGATTGTTTGATTGATAATGATGAAGAAATTCGTTATTTAGTATGTATCAATAATAAAATTACAAAAGTTAATATTGAGAAGATAATTGATATAGAACAAATATATTTTCTTCTTTATCTTTGTCTTCGTATACAATATTTTCAAATTACTGTTTCAGAGAATATTGATCTTGAAATGTTAGTACGAATTATTTTAATAGAATCCAATATATATACTCCTTATCTTAAATCTTTATGTCTTTGTATTCCAAATATTGATGATACAATAGTGTATCAATTAAAAAAATTAATTGATACTGAAAAATTATTAACTGATTATACAACCAAACGTATTTGTAATAATATTCTTTTCAAATGGAATTCATCTATGATGTGATATTAAATTAAGATATAAAGTACAATAATTTATTTTACTTGATATAAATATCAGATTTTAGTTTTTTACGATAGAAGTATCTATGATTCTTTTATTTTCTTTACAAAAACATTTACTAATAAAGAATAAATATGATAAAAAATCTTGTCATTTAGATTATATGTTTTTTGTTATTATGAGATTTATAGATAATTATTCCTTCGATAAAATATTGCATTAGCTTTGGAAAATTGTACTAAATTAAATAAAAAAAATTATTTGATATATTATAGTCAAGCAAGTAAATTTGTGATATCATTGTATCAAAGTGATTCGAGAATTTTATGTAGAAAACGAACTAGTTGAATTAGGAAATAAAGAAATGGATTATTAGCATATTCGACCAGATGTAGCACACCGGTGGGCTACGCTATATTTTAATGATAAACTGTATAGAAAAGCATTTTCTTTTTCTCTTTTTTCTTAAGTAGAAAGCTAAACATAAGGAGTCAACTGTGCTACCTTTAGGACTTTACTTGAGTTGTTTAATCGATAGGATCATGCTTATCATTAAAATACGCAAGACAAAAAAATTTCTGACAGTCACAACAGAATGTTTTTACCTTCTTTTCCGTCGCACGGATAGCTTCTCTTAGCTATTGGGCACGTTCCTTCATATAGCAGCCAGTGCATCGTCTGTCGACATTGCGCATAGATCCTTCTTTTTCTTTGAGCTTGTCATCAACAAGTTTGCGCTTCGAATGAGTTGCTGATTGTTGTTTTGGACCAAGGTTTAGCTTCTCGTTTGGCGTGCCAAGCAATAAAGATCGTGCAAAACTTTCACGAAACTGCAGAATGATCACTTTGCTTTCCGTATAGTTTTCTTCTTATCAGTAACATCTTCGTCAGAACTGTCAGATTCAAGGTGCATTCTATCAAAATCTTCATCGAGAGAACTCACTTCACTAAGTGAGCTAGCGCTATCTTCTCTATCGGTTTCTTCAAACGACATGTGAACTGTTCCAAAATTTCAGTCGTATTTATATACAAGATAATAGAGAGGAAACAATAATGGGGAAAAATCTGGAAACTTCCTTGATTTTAGTTTGCACATGCTTCCTATAATATGAAAAAGAACGAAAAAGTAACGCTGAGCGATTATTCAGTTGGTCAGAAAAAAATGAGTCATTATGTGCATTTAGGGGTGTCGGCTTAGTATTAGTATTAGGAAAATGCTAATACTTATCATAATTATTCGAGTATTCTGCAGATATGTTTTTCGTTTCAATGTTAGAGTCATTTCTACCCAAATTTTTCTCATAAGCCAATCTCCTATGGCAATTTTTCAAAAAAAACTTTTTTTTTCGTTTTGAATGGATATTTGTATGCAAAGGGATAGAGTATCATTTGCTGATTTGGACTAGATAGAATTTATCTAATACAATGAACCACTCAGAGCGATTTCTAAGTGCGCTTGGTACATTTTCTATGGCAAATGACTCATTTGATCAAAAATCTATTTTTCAGAGGGACTTTCGGACTAAACGAAAGATTGAACAGGGCTGAACTTTTGAACGGGTAGATAGATCGTTCAATACCCTATCTACAATAAAGTTTTTAGATTTCTATTTCTTTCTAATCAAAAGTTATCGATCTCTAAAGTTTCCGAAAATATTAAATTTTCTCTATATTTAGAAATTCATTAAATTCGAACGGTCCAATCTCTAGAAAGAAAAATTTTACTGTGACTATTACTCACTAAGATGTATATGTGTAGAAAATTCCCGATTAATTGAACAAGCCGTTTAAGAGATATGCTCACATTAGATTCCTCGTTTGGACAAATCGTTAATTTTACGATTTTTTGTATAATACTCATAGAGAGTTAAGGGTTCAATATTTTTCGGAACGGCTATCGTCAAAATTCCTAAAACATTTCCGCTACAACATATCTTAAATTGAGCAAATTCTGACGACCTCAATTGAGTACAATCGATGGTTGCTTATATGAATTGACTCTTACATCGTTTATAGCAGAAAAATCATTTGACCGTATGAAAACTTAATAAATATTCACTTACAAATATTCCGAAAGCAAAAGTATATTTATTACAGATAGATACTATAAAACGAAAATATTTTGTGAGAGAATCATAAAGAATGAAAACATCAAATATTGCTTGACTTTAACATTATAAGTCTCCAAATAAATTTTTCTTAGTACAAATGAAGTAAAATCAATTTTCCTTGATTTTGATCTTGATTACGCATGTTTGTTGAATATGTCCTGCTTCTATATTTTTCTACACATATAGAGAATGATAAAACAACGTTTTTTTTATTCAATTCATATACATCTTGTTATATAGATAATATTTCTCAGAGGAATGATTTTAAGAATAGTCTTACAAATTTTATTAAAATCTTAAGTACATGAATAAATGAACTTATGAATGTTTACAGAATTCATTAAGACCATGATAGAGAAAGATACTAGAGATAAAGCAAAAATCTAGACTACCATAAAATCAACTTTTGTTGATGTTTACGGTTGATGAAGAAATGATCGAAGTTTTTCGATTTGATTCTTTTTCTTCAAGATCATTAAACTACGTCACGTCAATGATGACATTGAAGCTCGTCTAATATTTTTTACTGCACCAGCCACGCTAATAGTTTGCTCTAAATAAACAGATGTGGCAGGCACAATATTATAACGACGAGCAAGTTGACTCAAACGTGGTAAAGAACGATAATTGGATTTCCAAAACGTATGAAAATTTATCATCTCATTATCTCGAATTAAATTGAGAAATGTAGCCATTTCTAAATCGACAGTTATAGGATGAATTGATAATGATGGTGGTGCTTTCTTGTTCGCAATGTTCATAAGGCTGGATTTGAAGAGTAACATTCGATCAGGCGTTGTCGTTGATGGCAAGCATGAGTTGTTGGATGATGGAATTGCAGTAATATTAGTACTCATTGAATCCATATGTTGCCTGTCTTCTGTAACTACATGCTTTGCTGTTTCATAATCACCCTTATTCAATATTAAATCACCGTGAAAAAGTGGATCGAGAAAGGCAGCCACCTGTAAAAGGAAGAGAGTATATTATATGTTATTAAGTTTAGTAAAAAACTTCGTTAAATGAATTATATCTTTTGATAACTGTATTGTTTTACCTCTGTTGTAGCAACTGGAGTGTTAGATGCAAACCGCAGTAAACAGGCTAACCTCAAATATCAAATACAAGTCTACAACTTTTCTTGAGAGAGTCACTGAGAAAAACAGTTTAAATGAATCATTTGCTCATCTTCATTCCAAGTTTTTGAGCAGGTGGTAAAAATGAATCAAGATAATATTCACATTGATACTTTAAACTTTTACTAATCATAGCGTGATAATGGGATAGAGTAGATGTTTGTTGAACACTTTCTTTAAGTGTTTGAAGAGCATAATAAAACATTGATTGTGTTGGATAATCACCTGATAGAATTGTAGTAACTCTTTCAAAAGGTTCAAGAGAAACTTGAAGTGCATCCAATATTTCCCAATCGCCATAATTAAATGCTAATGAACGAATCTTCATTTCTTGTGCAACAGTTAATCCTTTTCAATCACGTTTAGTAAACATGTCATCAACCATACTACGACTTTTAATTAGACGATGAATCATTTTGAATGTACTATTCCACCTAACCTGAAAACAAATCAATTCATATTATTTCACTTTAAAAATAGACCTCATTATTTGAAATGTGATAGTGATTCTTTTCTTTTATATCTCGATCCAATCTAATGAATTGCTGCAACTACCTCTAGATACTCGTTATTTACAGAAAAACGACGGATACGTTTGACAGAAACAATTGTTCATCATAAAAAAATATTAATTGTTGTTAGAATTTTTTAAATTATTATATAGCCTAAAAGGGAGCGTCTCATTTCAGATACTTCATTTATTTTTCGTTAGAAGCGCCTTGAAACGAAAATAAATAGCAAATTACTTTTTTTTTTTAAACAAATAAATATGAGAGCAAAACAATAGAATAAACAACCTTTTCTTTTTTTTGGACGAATGTAAATCTAAAAAATCAGAAAAAACACGATTTTCACCTTACCATCATTTTTTCCGGCTTCAAATTAAGACCAATTTTTTTAACTGTAGTATCATCTTATATATATATTCTATATGGTATATTACTCATATAATAGGTGCGAATAAAAAATTAAAAAATACTAATCAGTGATACTTTTTTAAATTTTTATCGTCAAAAACAGATACGTCACGAAAATGTCTGATTCATAGGAAAAAAGTATATTTATTTTTCAAATTTCATCACTCATTCAGTGTCTCCCATGTCTCAATGTTAAAGAAAGATACTGAGATTCAGAAAAAAAAATTATTTTTTAAAAATTTTGTTAGTCGTTCAATGTCTCCATGTCGCTACATAAAAAAGAAATCATTCAGATTGAGAAGATAATTTTTTTAAAATTTTATCAGCTTTTCAATGTCCCTATGTCCCCTCGATTAAAAACAATTTAACCAAATATGCTCGATTAAACAAAATAAAAAGGTCTATCTTATTAATGTTAATAAATAACAATAATTCTAAATACAGCTCTGTCATGAAATAAACTAGACAACACAATTGTATCTATATATAACTATTTTCATGCTGCTCGAACGCCCTGTATAGTTACAGTATAGAGCAATGTTGAGAATTAAACCACCTGCATTTGGATCCATTCGTTCTTGTACATAACGTTGGAGTGATGAGATTGAACGTGTCATGGATACAAAAGTACGAACTTTTTGAATAAGACGATGAATACGAATAAGAAAATTAAAAATATCTTCATTTGAAATAGGTTTTTCATTTGAAAAACTGTCTTCTCTACTATCAAGTGCAAAATAATCATTCTAGCACCAAAAAAATGAGAAAAGCTAGAAAAAAAGTTTCATTAAATTCATGATAACTTACCGATAGTTGAATATTGTTGTTAGAGAAACAATCTATATCGTCGTTAGAAGTCAATAATGCATATGATGGAATTTCATTCGTCATCTCATCGTCTTCATCATCAATAAGAGAACTGCTAACCGGTTCAAACATTGTATCAAATGGATATCTAGAAAATATAATAGTACATTTATTAATAGTAAATAAAATGAAATATCTGAATTGAATTTGTGTTAGTCTCGATATCATATTGGGTATAGTTAGCAATAATACATCTATATGCTTTTGTGTCTTTATAACTAAAAAAATCTCCTTGCACTATAAATAAGCTGCTGTATTTGTATACGAGGGAAAAAACCCTAGATAATGTAGTCGAGAGACATAGGGAAAAAAGTTATAAAAAAACAAATGGATAAGAAAAGAAGAAGCATGTAACATGAAAAGAAAGAAAAGTATATAAATTCGAGGGCACAGACATCAACTTAACGAAAAAGTTATTATAGCTTTCATAGATCGTTGTAGAGATCTTAAGATGATCCAGGAAACAACAATTGTTTTCTTATTGAAGAAGTTAAATGCAGAATTTTCTCACACGCTATTCTTTAAATGACACAATATTTACCTCTTTGCGTTCGGCATCTCCCATATACATGTACCATGATGAACGACAAGATTAAGACAATGAGCAAGACACGCATGACGAGGACCAAGCATACCTGATGCTGACGCTGCTTTGATATCCGGGCAATTGTCGATTGTGAGACCTGATAAAATGCTTGTACTTAATCCGAAACGTTCAGGTTCATACTCAAAAAATTTTTAAGATTTACAGATAATTTTTGTTCTGTAAATTGATGAAATGATATTGGCATGGACACGAAATCAAAGTCAATAGAAAAAGTGTGTAGAGAAAGTGAGATAATATGTTGACCAGAAACGTCTTTCCAAAGATCACTAGTAAAAGCAATTGGCCCTATATGTGGCAAAACAGATTTAAGATCAACAATATGATTAAAGTATTGATCTTGTGTCCGTAATGAAAGTGTGCGACAATCAGGCGGTTTGTATCCTGGTTCAAGTATATCAAGTAGTTCAATTAATGCATCATGATTAAACAGGCAAAATGGCAAACCAGCTTCAATCGTACATTTTAATATTGCTTGGTCAATTTGGCGTTTACGAGTTAAAGATACTTGACTAATTGAAGTTTTGCTAGCCACCGGAATACGTTGTTCTTCTTGAGATTCAAACGCAAAATTCTTTAAACCATGAATAAGAAGATGCGATCGCAAATTAGCAGTACCACGACCAATTTGTTTGATTATCTAAATAATTAAACATGAAATAATTGAATTTTTTTGTTTAAAATTCATCTTTCTTTATAGACTGCAAAGTCAATTAAAACAAGATTTAGATCGTAAATACACAATATTACTTTATATTTATGATCATAAAATAAAATTTTTTATGCTAAACTCAATTATTTATCTAGGTAACAATTTCTTTTTACAAATATCTAAAATCTTCTAAATATATTTTGACGTTAAGTTCTTTTTAAAATTTAAAACTATCTATAAAAGAAAAAGAAATTTATTCACCTTGCTTTTGTTTGTACACAATGTAGACCTGTAATTTTCATCACCTTCTTTTTCGAATAATTGATAAACTTCATCTGCCAGCTTTTTTTCTGACGGAGTTGTTCGTTTTTGTAAACGACCTTTGTCAATTTCGGATAGATATTTAATTGGATTGACATTTTCCTTGATAGTCTGGTTTTGAGTAGAAAAACCATCGACACTAACAATATCTGATTCATCATCAGCAGGCAAATTGTTATTAAATCGAGAGTTATTGATTGATGAAAGAGCAATTGACGAATGAGAACTTTTTTTGATGGTAGAAGACGATCTTGATTTTCTTAATCGATTTTGTGACTCTAAAATCAAAAAAATTTCTCATAAAGGAGACATCTCTAAAGCTGATATACAGTAGTTACTGCAATGATACACTTTTCGCAGGAAATATAACAAAAATAAAATTGTGTTTTATGAAAAATTCCTAATACATTTGGTATCGCAACTAAAAGCATATAATTTATAAGACCAAAAAACAAGAGAACAAATTTCAACAGATTAAACTGGGTATTGACCGAGAACTGTCACTACTTACTCTAATAAAAGATAAATAAGTAATCATACTAATATTTAAATTATAGAGATATTGAGGAGAACCAGTTGCAGACTTTGTATTCTTAAATAGTTTTACTTAGAAATATCTACATGTTTCCTGTTATTAAAATCATTAACTACCTGTGCTCATAGTTAAAAACTTCAGTGAGCATTTAAAATAGTTATCATTAGAGAAAAACATAACTCTGCTCATTCTATATAAAAAGTTTTACTTAAGTGTAGAAGAATCACGTCTGCGACGGGTAACGGTCGATGGTGATGGAGATCGACTTGATAATGTACGGTGGAGAATACGATTTGTTGTAGATGATCTTGATATTTGACCTCTTAAATTGCTTGAACGAGTTTGAGAACGCGGTGGTAGATCACTATTTGTATCAGACATGAAGAAAACAAAGCGTAAAAGCTTATGTGATCGAATAAAAAAAATTGAAATGAAGCACTTGTTAACCACCACCTTATTCTTTTAAAATGAAGAAAATTAAGAGAAGAAATAACCAATCGAGCATATTACGATTCGTTCTTCTTTGTATATACTTACAACGAATTCCTGTGACATAAACATAATATCTTTTCAATCCTTTTCTTTTCCTTCCTTTTCTTTTCTCTTCCAGCGATAAAAGTACTGATATTAATATATAAGAAAAAGTGTGCTTTCTGCTCTTTTTCTCTCTTCCTTTATATCTAGTCCTAATCATATCGAACTAAACAAAAGAATCTTCATGATTTACCTATTGGTATAACTGACAAGGTATTTGTTCATTTGAAGAAAGTAGAAATACATATATATGTATATACAAAACTTGATATTACAATATTCTTATGATTATTCAAACTAATTAATCTTTCTCCAAATCTGGACACACTTATCATTGATAATTTCGATGTAGGCATACAATCTCTCCTTGAACAAATACAAAAATTTAATCGATTTGAAAGAAATACAAGTCAAAGGATATGTCCTTTTCAACATAATATATGGCATTATCCGACAACAACTATGGATGATTTATCATAAGTCTTTTCAAATTTACATACATTTACAATTCCATTTCATCAAGAATTTATTCATGAAAATTCAAAGACTATTTGCGATATCATTCAAATATTAAGAAAACATTTTCTTCGACTCACTTATTTGAGATTTGAATTAACATCAAAATATACTCAAATTGTTCGTGCAGCATCTAGTATTAAACTTGATTTTGAACAGAGACAACAAACAGAGAATATGCTGTGTTATTTCACACGAGATCGATAAGGATAAAAAAAATTTTATTTATGTTTTTGGTTATGAAATTCATATGTCTATCGGATGAGAATTATTTTTTGTTACTGGATAGAATTAAACTTGGTAATGGTTTAATATCAGGTAATACCATTTGTTCTCTCGCAGTTGCATTATTAAATATGGTTTCTTTGGTATAATATTCAAGAAATAAACTTTCATTCAATAGATGATGATTAAGACGAAGAAATTCTTCAAAATTAATATCTTTTGAATTTTGTGCAATAGCTAAATCAATCATTTGAAGCCAAAAATAAATTATTGTAAAATGAAATATTGTCTTTTGTGATGATTGACTATGTTGAACAAAATTTTTCAATCCATCAAATATTTTATTCTTTCCTATTCGACGACCATCACGTGTTAAATATAACCATATCATTCGTAAATAAGTTCTATGCGACCAATTCGTCAATGTACATGATTCAAATTGTTTTAAAAATTCCTCATCTTCTAACTCATTTATTGATGATTGATTGTTTGCAGTTGTAGATGACGGTAGAATACTTGGTAATGGTTTAAGATCTGGTAAAACTATGGATATTTTTGCTTGATTGCTAAATAATGTTTCTTTTTTGTAATAAGTTAATGGTAAATCACTTTCATTGAGTAATTGAGGATTCATTAGCAGAAAGCCTGGAAAATCATCCGTCGGATTTTTCGTTGCTACACATGCATAATGAACAATTTGAATCCAAAAATAAAGTAATGTCTCATTCATATCTTTATTATAAAATGGGAGATGATCAAACAAGTCCTTGATAGTCTCTTTTCGACTATGTAATTTTAAATAACACCAAATTGCTCTTAACAATGTTCGATGATCAAATTTGTCAATAGATAATTGATGTTGGGCAAATTTTTCAATCATTTCTTCATTAGTATCATTATCAACTTGAGATAACCATTCTACTGATTTATTTTCAGCTTCATTGTTTTCTTTTATTGTACTTCGCTGCTGATATTGAAAATCAGTAGGAGATTTGATAGCATGTATGAGCCAATCTAAACCTTCGTATAAACCATTACCACTACAAGCACAACATGGTTGTATAAACCATGATCGATTTCGAATGTCATTGAGTCTCAATTCTTTGATAACATCTTCAGATTTAGCTGCATTAGGAAGATCAATTTTATTCATATAGATTAATACAGGTATATGTCTTAATTCATCTTCTTGCAAAAGACGCCACAAATCGTCTGACGCATATTCGAATCGATCTTTATCATTTGAATCAAGAACAAAAATAAGTCCTTGTGTATTTTGAAAATAATGTCGCCATAATGGACGAATTTTATCCCGACCTCCAACATCCCAGAATGTAAAATTTATTTTCTTATAAGATATTGTTTCTACATTGAAACCAATGGTAGGTATTGTTGTCACAACTTCACCTAATTTTAATTTATAAAGAACTGTTGTTTTACCAGCAGCATCGAGACCAACAATTAACAAACGATATTCTGTTTTGCCAAATAATTTAGTCAGTAAAGTATGAATGTATGATGACATGAATGTTTTGTTATTCAAAGACGCAATGTGTGCTCGTTATTTTTTATATTAGATTGGTGTTGTGTAATGAAACGAGGATTGTTTTCTTTCTTTTCTGCACACAGCGACGTCGACGTGTGTGATGTTGTTATTGAAACAAGAAAAAAAAAATCTGTTTGCTTATGATTTATTAGATACTAAATAAATACAATCTCATATTCGAATGTGAACTCCTCTTTTTTAAGATTTTTTTCCAAGCCAAAGACCTATGTTAAAATAGATCATTCAATAATTTTTATTTGACCAAACAATTGGATAATATTCTGAATATCAAATTTGATGTGATTTTCACTAGTAGCAACAAGTCGCGGCGCAACCGCAGAGGGTCGATATCATAGAAACCTATTATTATTAGTTATAATTCACACACCCTTACCTCAACACAGATCGTTACCCTGGACCGTTACCTTGGATCGTCACCTTGGTCGTTACATTGGGACGTTATATTGGGTCTTCAGGGTGGGTCGTCTCAATGTAACGACTCAAGGTGACGATCAAGGTAACGCCCCAAGTAGTGTCCTGCGTGATTGGTATTTTTGGTCACGATCACGATCACGAGAATAAAAAAAATTCTTAATCACGTACGATCACGATCAAAGCTTTAATTTGTACATAGAAAATTAAAAATACTGAAAGATCTTTTATTGTCCAATAGCACCATCTATAAATTGTTATTCATTGGATCCTATGTCAATTAATTGTAATAATCACTGGGAGTTGTTTGAATTCCTTTCTACTATTAACAACTCTTAAAAATACAAGAATTCTAATTAACATTTATTTTCAGAATGTCTACAAATAGTAATCAATTAAATAAAAAAGATATTGAATGTCTTGTGTCACAAAATAATACATCAATATCATACAAAAAACCTGATGAAACGACCAAATATAAATCTCCAAGCATTGGAATAACTTCAGCCAAATATATATTTCTAATGTTAAACAAGATTTTATTGTCTGTGATGATTGTAAAACAACATTGGTTTACAAATCATCAACAGGTTCTGGTTGTATGATTAATCATTTACGTTGTTGTCCATCGAAATTAAAACAGAGTAGTTCATTCGGTAAGCAACAAAAAATGAACAATTACTATAACACAACTTCCAATGACAAAAAACAAATACCAACAAAAATTAAACGTGCTATTACAACATGTTGTACTGAATTTGTTGCTCAAGATGGTCGAGCATTTGAATTATTTCAAGGACGTGGTTTTATTGAATTAGCTAAACAAATATTTAAAAGTGGTCAACGTTTATCATCGTCAATACATATAGATATTGAAGATTTATTGCCAAATCCTACTACAGTAAACAATATTTATTGTGTATTTTGAGATAAACATTTCATTAATACAGCTGTTTGCAAAAAAACTTTCGCAATTTTTTTTGTTTAAAATAAAATATATTTTTTATTTCAGACAAAAAATGTTGTACAAGTTTTTTTTTTGCAAACAGTTGTACCTTTTTATACTAGATTAGTCGAAATATTGATAAAATGTACGATTATTACAAGCAACGATTAATAAACTTTTGCAAATCAATGGATAGTTTTTGTGTCGTGGTGGATTTTTGGAGCGAATCCTTTACAGGTAAGACAAATCTTTTATGTTGAC
The DNA here is from genome assembly GCA_022393335.1 of Macrotrachela quadricornifera. NCBI lineage: Eukaryota > Metazoa > Rotifera > Eurotatoria > Philodinida > Philodinidae > Macrotrachela > Macrotrachela quadricornifera. Next base: position 452,028 of record JAJEKB010020868.1, on the reverse strand, counting down.
GAAAGATTTTCTTCTCTATTTTTTATTATCAAGGTTTATCATACTGTGGTATATCAATTAGTCATATTGATCCTGAATTTCAATTGTATATGTTTACGATGGATTGTTTTCCATACGAGCTTGAAAATAAGCGTGCACCCACTATTCGTTCATTTGTTAATGATACATTAAAAGATTTTGGTTTAGCATTAGATGAGGAAAAATTTGTTGTAACAGATAACGAGCCTACTATGGTATGTACATTCAATACAGGTTGTAAACGTATTGGCTGTAGTGACCATTACATTAATAAACAGCTCTAACATACGTTTACAACAAAAACTCTTGGTGGAATACCTGTGGATTGCGATTTAGCACAAGAATTATACAATGATGTTAAAACTATTGTTGCAAATGTTCGTAGATTACACAAGCAACAAAGCTTATCACAAAAATTGATTTTATTCTCAGATACACGTTTTAGCGGCGCATACAAAATGTTAAATGTATTTTCAATTATTTTTGATGAATTAGCTCAAATATTGGATTCTAAATTATCATCAATTTATTCTAATATAAATAAAAAATTTTTGATTGAAATATGTCAATTTTTATTATCATTTGATACAGTTATTCAAGCTTTAAGTGATGATCGACATCCAACACTTCATCGTGTATTACCATTTAAACAGTATTTGATTGACAAATGTCAAATTGATGATGGTGATGATGAAGGTATCAAGTAGGTGAAATTTCTCTTGGGTATGAAATGTAAAAAGATGCATACATTTTTCAGCATTTTATTATGTTTTAATATTCAGGTAAACGTTTAACTGAAGAATGGAAATTGACCGATGAACATTTTATTGCTGCAGTGCTTCATCCAAATAATAAATATTTACATAAAAGTCCGCAATTCAAAGAACGTGCAATATTTTTATTAAAACAAGAAATGTATAAACATCATGTTCGTATTTTATCTACAAATACATCAACTGTTGTTGATTTACCAGGTGCATCATTAGCAATTCTATCATCATGTTTATCATCAACAATTCCATCATTATGTTCATCATTAACATCATCATCATCCTCAACGCCAACTACAAAATCTGCTCGTGTAAATGCACGACATAGCTTATTAATGGAAATATTCGATAAACCACCCTCAGTACCAGAAAAAAATGATGTTGAAAAAGAACTAGAAAATTATTTAACGTCAACGTTGGTAATAAAAGATAGTGAAAAAGATGATATCCTTTCCTTTTGGAAACAAAATAAAAGTTTATTTCCATTAATTTCTTCAATCGCTCGTAATATTTTAGCTATATCGGCTTCGAATACGTCGGTCGAGCGACAATTTTCTTCATATAAAAACACTGTTACAGATAAAAGAACCAAACTAGGTTCGGAAAAATTAAACAAATTGATTTTCTTGAAAAAGAAAATGAATATTTTAAAAGAAAAATTTCCTGGTGATTTTACTGAAGCAAGTGATGCTTTTAATGGTAAACGAAAGTGTGATACAATTATGGTGAATGATGAACCGATGCAAAAGAAGAATAAGGAAAATGTTTTTGACAATCAAAATGAAAGTGAATGCTTTCTTGACATTTAAAGCGATGAAGATGAACCGATGTTTTAATTGTTTGTTTCATACTTTTTCTCAATTTTGCTTTAAAACTACTCTCCATTAAATTATGTATTTTCTTTGTCTTTTTTTTTTTATAAGTAGAAGATAAGCTATCAGAAATTTTCTGGTTTCTATGTGAATGTGATATTTCGAAATAAATATTGAAGAATTTACACCTATACATTTAAAAAGGTTTTTAAAAAAATTTAGTATCGATCACGATCACGACCACGGGAGAAAATACCTGATCACGCACGATCACGATCACGGAGTTAAAAAAAGTTTCTAATCACGCACGATCACGCGTGATCGTGATCGTGAAATTGACGATCACGCAGGACACTAGTCTAGATTGAAAAAGTATATTCTAGAAATATCCATTGGACTTCATAAAATTTTTAACTTTCTTTTAATCAAGAGTCCGTCAGCAGTGGGCTGATTAATTTTTTGTGGTTTTCTTTCTGTTTTTGGCACAAAATAAATTCGAATAAAATGTTTCTACAAGAATATGCTTGAATCAAGTTACAATTATATAGTAATAGAGTTTGCTAAGCATGATACGAAAACTGATCTGAATAAATGAGTCCTTGTTGAAAAGTATTTGGATCAGCTGATATCATCTATTCATTTTTGTCCGTTCTTCTACCGGATGGGGCAAACGTTTTGCGACATTTGTTATTTCGCATATATCTCGACTTAAGAAAATGATAAAACGTTGATTTTATTTCAAAAAAATGCTTCATGAAAGCTCTACAAAAACCACATAGAGAAATTTCTATTGACTTATTCTAATGATTTTCTAACATTTAATATGAACGACCTATATGGTAGTGTTTTGTCCCCGCATAATAAAAATTTTCTAATATTTTTGGGAAACGCTTTTAGCTTGTAATCGAGAACCGTGATTGTGACTGTAATGCAAAAAAAATTGAAACGTAAGAACGCAAATTTATCATCAGCGAATAAGCGTCTCGAACCATATTTATCATGTTTACGCTTTTTTATTCTATTTTCACCTTTATCGTGTTCACTTGAACACTCCATTGTAAATCGTATTTTTCACGCCTTTTAGTGGTGTCTTTTTTCAGTTTTGAACATCAGTCGATGTGATCAACTTCTTATTTGTAGATTGATTGCAGTTTTACTTTGTTTGACTATCTTCTTATTGCGTGAGTCATACTCTTGCGCCAATTCTGATTATCAAATGCTTTTAATCCCTTTGTCCCCTATTTATTGATTGCTTTCATCATTTCAACCCGTAGTGCACTGAAGATGAAAGAATATAAAGTCAATAGTAAGAGTCATAGAGGTTGCAAGAATTTGAATAACTGGAGTGATGAAAGAGTATGCCTCATATAATAACAAAACAATACAAAAACATATAAGATAGAACTTGTTCACTTTTTCGTAGAGAAGAGTCTACGCAGTAATCAGCAACATATTCAGAATGCACATTTGATAGATTGTTGGCTTTACTAATTCAGTTCAAAAACACTTATTATCAGAGGCTCCTTCCTTATTTCTTTTAACACGACTCCACTTCGAATGGATAAACCAAAAAACAAAACAAAAATGTATACATCGCCTCGATAAGAAAAGAATGAAAATGAAACAAATTGACATAATATTGAGAGATATGTGAAGATATGTGTTTCTCTTTCTGGGCTTTGCTTTAGGTATGTATTATAAATGTCGAAAACACTAATAACGCAGACTTAACACATTTGGGTTATGTGGAAAAGCAGCATGTCTTGCTGCAGCATCTCCAAGTAGTATTAGTGTAGATGAAAAGCAATTTGAAAATTTACATTTACGACATTTTGTCTTTCGATATTTTCATCGTAAATCATTTGAAATAAACATACATATTGAAAAAGTGATGCATAAAAGACTTTATTGTTAGAGAGGTGCACATCGATTCTATTTAAACTACATTGCAAAGTTTAAATAAGACATTACATCACAACACAACATCGATAATAAACATCAAATATAGAGATTTACGTATAGTTCATTTTCTGATATTTTTAGTTGTTAATCTCTGTGATTAAGCAGGTTGCGTTCCTCGCGTATTAATTGGTTCGATACGATTATTTTTAGCCCATTCACAACAAAACCAAGATCGTAACATGAATCGTAATTCCTTTCGAAACATACTTGATGTTAATGTGTATAAATAAAATGATACCGAAGGAAAAACATAATTTAATGCTCCAGATACATAGCCTATAAAAATTTCTATAGCTATCCGATCAGTACTCTTATTTGGAACATAAGGAGAGATGATATTATTTATACTGAAGATCATTGATGGTATTGTTATAATGAAAAAGGCAATGATTTGAGTAAATAACATTCTCAGTACTTGTCGATCACGTTTTAATTGTAATTGTTCTTTTTTATAACTAGTTGTTAGTTCTTGACGGCGTTGTCGTTTTTCTGCCAGATTCTTCCGAATAAGTAAAGTAAAGATGGTCATAAATATAGTTGGCAGAAAAATAGTATTTAGCAGCGCAAAGATATTTAACAAAGTTATCACAATTGCATTTAATGTATTAACACAAACATTTGCTTTAATGCCGTAAACAAACACCATATAAATATGTACAAATGAGACAAATATAATGATCAAAACTATCACTCGAAAAGCAAAGTGTACATTTGCTAAACGTCTAAAACGTGCGTTTGAGGATGAAAGTGCAAAGCGATCAAAAGAAGCAACAGTTAATATCCAACGAAATATTACATTAGTGATATGAGTGAAAAACAAACGAAATTTGCAAAAATCAACACTATTCGTTATAATACTAGGATAATAATAACCACAAATATTTTGTACAACATATAACAATAAATGAAGTAACATTCCTATAGATGCTGCTAAGAAATCTGAAGAAAACAAAAAGAGAATAATCATGGGAATGAAAACAGAAATTGACTTACATATGCAACATGACGTTGTACGAAACTGCTTTCGACAAAAAAGGAAAATGTTCAGAATAGATCCAGCCACACCAAAAATGGAATAGATCCAAAATGTTGTATTCTGTATGTAATATTGAATAGGTGATAAAATACTACTTAACGAAGACATGTTTGTCAATTGTGTGAAAAATAATTGTATCTATTTAATCTAAAATAATACAGGAGATCTTCGAATCGTGTCAGAAACCATTGTTATCATTGGTTGAAATGATTCAGTCGCTCAACAGAAACGTCACTGAAAATTAATATTTTATCCATCAAAACTTTTATTATAAGCTAAAGTACATTTACTGGCTAATATTAACAAAGTTTTAAGAAAGAATGTAAATTCTAATCTCAGCTGGGGATATGAAATTATTGTTATTTGAAAAATTAATAAATATCAAAGAGAGTAATTGTTAAAATAAAAATAATTTCACACCTCTAGTCTAAGCTTTAAAAATTAATTAAAATAAAAAATGAGCTTAAATGCCAAATCATGACATTAAAGAAACTAGCTACTTAGTAACAAAAATAAATTATGTTCAAAAGCAAACTTTAGTAGAAGTAAAAGATCATTATATCGATCATTTGAGCTTAGGATTCTGGTTAGTTTTGAAAGAACTAAATTAATGAAACAGAACATTATTGAGATCACTGAAAGAAATATCCCTGGTCGATAAAGTAGACGCCAAATCAGTCAAGATGATTTACTGTATAGGCCAGTTCATTTCCCCCCTATTATTTTTCTTTCTTTTTGTGCCTATACTTCGTTTATTTTTTAATCTATTATATATATAGGAAGAAAGCCCGAAACACGCTGCATCTTCCAGTATATTTAGCTTGCATATTACATACAGGTTAAAATATAAAAAGAAAGTTTTATAAGAAAAAGTAACATTTTTTTAATTACATGAAATATACTGCCTGCTATGTCACATTCATATCCATGTGATAGTATGCACTTTGTGTTCTTTTCTCTTTTTTGTCCTTCCATGTGATGACGCTGTCTCCTGAAGATTGTAATTACCGAAGAATTAAAGGTGTTAGGTAGGAGATAATAAGTCAATAGAACATTGATACATTAGCACCAGCAATCAAACAATTACAGATCGACAAAATTTATCTTATTTGCGATCAAAGTATTTATCATAATAAAGTGAATATGATGGAAATATTACGAGCTGGTCGATGTAAACCAGTTAAACAAATTCTTCATATGTCAACGGCGTCCGCGAAATATGTATCATCATTGGATAATCCACTGTGACACTCATTTCGAGAAGCCATTCGAAATCAACATCCATTATTTCCAAATGATATATTTTTATTACTGTCAAAAACTTCCTTTCCGCTATCTAAATAAGAAATTAAAAATGCTTATCGCAACTGTAACTTAATATATGGAATTGATAAATATTATAATTAATTGTAACATTGTTTTTCTTATAAATTCTTCTATTGAAATCTAGATGCCCATGTATATTGTAGTAAAAAAAACTGTTACTTTTTTTATGAGACATTTTTATATTTTGAACTGTCAGCACTGGCCACGGACCCTTTTTTAGAACCTTTACCATAGTTCCGGAACTATTGGAACTATTTTTTTCTTCGCTTCAACAGGGTGAGGGTGGGGGCAAGGGAGAGGGCTTTATACTGAGGGTGAGGTAGTAAATAGTTCTGGAAATAGCATAGTAATTATTGAAAAGGTTCGGAAAGTTAGGTCCGTGACCAGCCATCCCAACAGGACTCAGAAAAATTTCTCTAAAATCTACTTCTACTAGAACCATCGAGATTAGCAAAATAATTCTATATCCCTAGTATAAAGGCTAATTATTATTTTAACCAGTTCGAGGAACACATAAATAAAAAATAGAAAACAGTACTTTCTCTTTCACACCTTTTCACATCCGTAATAAAAAGAATGCTTCTTTTGCACTTTTATTTTTCTATATTCATTATACAACAACCAGCGTGTTTTCAGGCAAACCGTACGGCTTTATTTTGTTATATATATATTCCCTCTTCTGAAAGAAAGAGTTATACGGTCGTAAATTTCTTTAAAGTTTATCTGTTTGTTCTAACTAATCAGAAAACAGCAACGATTATATTAAAAATACTAGAATATAACAGTTCCTAAAAATGTTCCAAAGGGTTTTTCAGGTCGGAGAATCGAATAATACTATTCGTTTTTTATGATTTTTCTATTTTTTAACCCAAAAAAATGATTTTTTTCTGTAAAATTTGACCAAAGCTCTTTTAAGGATGAGGAATGGATTGCTGTGATTAGGTTTCAAAAGTTTATAAATTTATTATTTCGTCAGCTGAAGGGAGAGTGATACAGAAAAAAGTGAAAAGCATTTATTTTTTTGTGCCAGGCAAAGGGTCAAAAAAACATGTACTTATAGAAACCAACAAGAAACTTCAACTTTGAAAAAATCGAATCGTAACGTTTCAGTACAGGTTTTCTGGGTCGAATGATACCATTCATTTTTTGAATTTTTTTAAATAATATTTTTACTAGCGAGGAGACCATCCCAGTTGTCCCGCTCTGATTTCCGTAGTTTACGTGCCAATCGGTAGAGGAAATTCAAAACTCAGTCAAAAATTGACATAAACCCTTGAAATTTGCAATATAGTGAGCTCAATACAGACTCACTGTGCTCAAAATGTCAGGTCGATTAAGCATTCGATTCCTAAGCTATAACACTGTATTTCTCTACAGAAAGAACAGCCAACTTTCAGCCAGTGTTTTTTTTCCAACTTTATCTGCTGTTGTCTGTGAGTGATTAGTGTTGTTTACAGTTCTTATTGACTTCATCTGTAAGTAACTGTCATGGACAACGACCATGATACAGTATCACTCTAGTATCTCATTCATCACCTTCTCTTTCCTTTCTTTTCTTCTCGTGTTAAGATATGCATTCTGTCCTGTTCTGTTTTTTCTTCTGTCGCGCAGATCCTTTCTCCTTGCCTGTTTTTCGGACATTCATTCTTTTGCTGGTTTAATTCTCGAGAATACACTCTTCATCGTTTTCATTTGATCATCCGGTTCCTCAAAAGGAGAGAATGATCGCTAACAGTAACATAATTTCTTTCAATGGTAGATTTCACTGAAAAACTTCACATTGATTAATCCTCATAACGTTTCTCGTCTCGTCTCCAAGTATATATTAGAATTACTTCCGTCTTCCAATCTAACGGATGCCTACACTCCTCGTGATGAGGATGTGGCTCGGAATATTGTCCATACTATTGAATCTGTTCTGAACTGTACAAATTATAGTTTTGAAACAGAAGAAACACTAGTAAATAATTCGTTCATCAGGAAGAAATTCAGAAAAGTTCTTTGTTTTCTCTGATTGTAGGATTTTATTTACAACTTTGGTGAACAAACCGAAGACACTGAAATAGACCCTGATGATGAAAATTATATAGAAGATATAGAAGATGTAGAAGAGAAAGATAATGATTTATTAAACCACATTTCTCTTGAGTATATTCAAAAAGACGTTGATTATTACGATGAAGCGAATGTGAATACTAGTAAAAAGAGCCATTCATGGGGTAGTTTTCAAAGACGTTTCAGAAGAATAAAAGATAAAAACTATATCAACCGTTTTCACACATATTTGCAATAGAAAGGAACCAAAAAGCACAAGCTTGAAGAAATTGAAGCGTTTGTGTGCAGTTCATTCGAGGAAGGCTGTGATCAGTTTTTATTTATACATGTTATAACAATTAAGATATTGGGCGCTTCAAAAAGCATATGAACTGGAAGAACATAAATTTCTGGCTAGTGAAAAGTGCCTTCGTAAATTCAAGCATAGACATGGAATTTGTTGTCGTCATGTGACTAAAGTAAAATTCTAGCTTTATTTTCAACCTTGTGCTCTGACGGTTCTCCTAGAAACTGTAACCTATCTGACGATCGTTGTTTTCTCTAATTCAGTTCGTGACAAAGAAAGATGTTGAAAACGTGGATACAATCAATGAATCAGCTGAAAAATTTGTATCCGATGTCAAAAAACTACTTCTGATCAGTTAGGATTAGAGTTGGAGATGCATTTAAATCGTACATTATCATTGGAAGGAGAAAAAAATACAGTAGCAACAGTTCATTCAAAGCACAATATTACACATAGTTATACAGTTCAACCAATCTTTTCAATGGAGGGTACACCAGTTGGATCTTTGTTCTTAAGTCTAGAAGAAGCCGTAAATAACTGTTGAAAGAGATGCTTTTTTCTAACAAAAAGTCTTTTATAAATCTTTTAGAACGGACATATGAGCGATAATATTAAACAGAATCTCTTTGAAACAGATAACGTTGTAATCACCTGTAGTAAATCCGGTAAATTGACAACAAGTCTGGTTCAGTATTGGAGTGATAATGTGTTATTACCTTTGATTGGTAATAGTACTATGTACGACAGATGTACGATCATGTTCGCCTGTACGATTTATATGTTAATTTAACGCAACCTAATAACATTATTAAAATGAACAGTTCAGCATATAACCAAATGACATCACTCAAATTCAAGCCATTTCAAAATACAAAAGAACTGTGTTTCTCGTTCGGTGATCATCGTTATAGTGAGTTCCAGTGTAAAGTGATGCTCTTCATGAAGTGTAGTTCTTCTGCAGAAGTTTTATGCTTCTCTCATTTTTTTTGATTTTCTATTATAAGCATGAATATTTGGGCTATGTGCTTTATGGTTTAGTCCACGTTTGGTCCTATATAATCTTTCTCTACTGTGCAATGTGTCAGACTACTCTATATATCGTTTTTGATATGGTGTCCTTTAAGCGAACAACAAAATGGCGAAAAATAAATTAACGAAAACCAGTATCGCGAGAGTTATTTCAGCGAACTTTTTTCGAGTAAATTTTGACTATTTATCAGTAACAATGATTCAGAGTACTGGCTGTGTACAAGTCGTAACTCTCGTCCGTTAAACAAAATGATTCAGGAATATATTTTTTTACCTATTCTGGTATGTATTTTAACGTATTGGTCTGTTATTCTATTCTATTCTGTTTTTCTTGGTAAATATTCTTATACATATAATACTCATTCACCTGTGTTATGATCTTCACCTACGGTTAGATCATATTGTTATCACCCGTATTTTCACTTGTGTATATACTATCAGTTTATTCCTAAGAAAACTTCATACATACTCAACAAAAACATATCAGCTATTTATATCAAAAGATTTCTCACGAGAGGAATGTTCCTATAAGTGAATATCTCTCCTTCGGAAAAGCCTCGATATAATAATAATTCAATAAAAACCGAAAGAAACGATAGGGAAATACCATGCAGAATAAAAGAAAGAAATAGATATAAATGACACCCTCACCGCCTCGATGTCCTCTACGGATTGGCATGTAAACGACGGAAATTAGAGGGGGACATCTGGGACGGTCTCCTCGTGAGAAAAGTGAAAATAATATGTTCCGTTCACCCTGCGGACAAACACACAAACACACCGTCAATTTCGGACCTTAGACCCTGACACATCCAATGGAATTTGGCTCATTTCCTGTGGACCATTCGATATCTTTAACTTTAGCGAATAAATGAATCTTATCGCAATCATTATTACATAGTCACGAAGATTGCACGATGTTGTTTGAGAAAAAACAAACAAACTTTTAAAAAATGTTGCTTTTCTTCTTTTTCGTTTCTTACATCACTTTGTTCAGGTAGTTTCTCTCGGTAAAATTGATCGAATGTTTATATTTGCATACTAAATAGAGGTCTGTCTTTTATTTTTCATTTTAACCAAATCAATCAATACAAGAGACAATATGTGAATAAAAAAAAGTACTCCTCGAACAAAAAAACATACATCCATTCGTATGTAATACATTTCATTCTTAATCCTCGTACGGTCCTCGCATTTTATCGCACGAACGGTCTTATGTGGGTCCGGCGGGACCCACATGTGAATGAGTTAGGAGAACTTGATTTCTTGTCTATTTTGCACTACATATGATGAATAAAGGCGTATATAATGATTTTTTGAAGTGCTGATAGCTTAGTATGGTTGTAATATATGAAAATGATCGCATTTTTAAAACTTGTGAGAAGAAATTTTGATAATATTTTATTTTTAAAAAGTCATCGAATGAACAATGTATGACTCTACTGTGCCTATATTTATTCTTAGATTGCATCGCTATATATAGAACGATAACAAGAGCTACGAAAATCCAGAATGGAAAAATTTCGTGGATGATGAATAGAGAATGGAAAGTTCATAGGACAACATAGAAGAAAGAAGAACAAAACGATAGAAAAAGTCCATCACACGCACATGATAGAAAAGGAAAAGTCCATTACGTATATATAAAAAAAAGATAAAGTTCTTATGGTCACATATGAATAGGATGCAGGTCACGACAGATTGTCGTGATTATAACCAGGTGATGGCACAAATATTTCGACAAAAACATAGAAAATTTCGTAAAACAAAGATAAAAAGCGCTTGATTTACTATTGGTAGTGTTGAAGTAACTAGTCTTTCGCGAATAAACTCTCGCGGTAATAGAGGGCAGATATAATATGAATAAAAATCATTGGTATAACAACAAACGTCTTTGGGGGTCCAGCTGGACCCACTGTTCAGCGTTTCACTGCTAAGACTCTAGTATGAAATTTCATACGGCTCTTGTACATCATTAGAAGACTAACAATTAGCGGGAAAATGGCTCTGAAAAGAAGAGATCTTCAAGTAGAAAAAAACGAAAAACTCATCGTGGGTCCCGTCGGACCCCCAACGACCGTACGAGAGCTAATTCTTATAGACCCCGTTAACAGAGCGTCCCTCATAACTCAGCAAGGAATTGTCAGATCAAGCTCATATTTTGGATTTAGTACTAACTTTGTAAGATCTTTTGTTTCAGATGATCAAAGCCAAAATCAAAAAATTTTTCTGACCAAGTGCTGGTTGTCTATCTGATTTTCTGGCGGATTCTCTCTTAATATGTTTTTTTATCAAATAGAATTTTTTCTTCTGATTTTGATCGTTTCAGTTTAGGAAATTATCTCAGAAATGATAATTCTTGAATGTATCGAAGTTTACGATCAGCAAGAATAGGACTACTGTTTTTGGATCATGTTTCGAAGCAATTTTTCGTAATATAAAGCCTGATTTTATATATTTTTGTGGTTAATCTCAACATGTATCAAAGTTATTTTACAATATATTCGGATACAACGAAACGATTAAATAGTTTATATTGACAATAGCAAAATAATGTATAAATAAACGAATGAATAGATTAGTATCGAACCAAATCTATATATATCGTGTTGTACATGACCAAAAACCTTACAAGATATCGAAAAACTCCAATTTTTAAAAACAGTGCTAGAGTCACAAAAGAACCTTTATCGAAAATGTAAATTAAAGTACTCAATTTGCAGATCCTTATTCCATATAAAAAGAAAGAAATATGAAAATATATGATCTATTCTTGGTAGAAGAAAAATTTTACTGGATTAGTTTGAAAAAAAAGTAAAGGACAACTTTAGTTTTAATAAAAGACAAAATTGTAATCCTGGTTCCTCACAGATACGAAACCAAAACTCTCGTGCAGATTTTTAGTATCAACAACGATTCATTTCATTTTTGTTCTGCTTCTTTTCAAATACCATCTGTCTTCCTCTCGCTCTGTTTTTTTTATGCTTCTTCATTGCATGTTCATTCCTATGTAATTGATGAATCCCATGAAACGGGATCGACAAAAGAAAGGGAGTTAGAAAATAACTCAATATTTGTTGAAACATAAGTATCAGTAACTCTAAATCAGTCTCTTAGACAATGTACATTCAATATATATATTGACATGTTCTACGTAATAAAACGAGAACATTAATATTTTCACATCTATGTTGATGATCCCTATTGAATTTAGAAGCTTAGTGATAAGCTGACATCTTGATGAAAATTGTTTTTATGTCGTAAGAAGAATAAAAATAAAACGAATGACCATGCACAGTTATTTTGTCTTGTGTTTTTATCATTATGCAAATAGAAATAAGTTACATCGCACTTTATCCTTTGTAATATCATACCTACATTTTCTTCACCAACATTACATAAAAAAATCTCTTGATAAGAATAACAACACACATTTTCTGTTTGAACATGTCTCAAATGATTCCGAAACCCCTTTCACAAAAACCAGGTATTCAATTAATAAAAGCTGGATCACTTGAAATGGTGCCACTTGGTGAAACTTATATGTGTCCCGGTCTCAAATCAAACATTATCGATGTTCCAATTAGTGATGAAAACAAACCTTTAACTATGGGTCACTTTGAAATGCATCCATCACCTAATGATTTTCCTTTCTTCTATGAATATTTGGAAGTTAAAACAGTTGTTAGCGGTACTATTATTGTCAAAGATGAGCAACAACAACGGTATGAAGGCCATGCCGGTGATGTCTTCATATTTACACCACCACATGTGGTAACATTTTTGGCTGAATCAGATGGTCGTGCTGTTTATATGGGTCATCGTGGACCGGAACCATCATTTTTGCCAGGCTATCAAGGTGGACCAATTCAAACACCAGGTGTTAATGACAAATGAAAAATTTTCGTTGCATTCATCAACAATTCTATTACTCGTTGTTATATGAAATTAATAAAAAAGAATTAAATGTTTCAAAATATATGAAGAAAAGAAAAGTTATCTTTAAGGCTTTTAATATTTTTGCAAAATTTTATCCTTTTACTTATCACTGCACAGTGGGGAGCTTTCGCATAAGCAGGCGGACATGCAGTTGTTTTGAAAAATATGTTGAGCTACATATCATTCGATGTAGTTTGAAGCGCTGATTCCGAATATCATCTTAGTTTTTCTTCAAAGTCTAGCACGGATATCTAAAACCGAATTTCCATCTGGAGACGTCGAATTTTTGGGCACCCTCTAAAATAGCCTAGGAAAGATTTCATGAGTTGGCGCTACTACAACAATTGTGATACATATGTATGTATATGTGCTAAAAATGCGCGCTTGGTCAGATGTGATCTCTTTGTAGGGTTTTTAATATACGGAACGGTAGGTTTTCGGCATAGAGACTCCTTGTTTTCTACTCTATTTTTAATTGAATTGCGATAATTATTTTTTAACCATAAAGTCTATAGGTGAGCAAGTTTTTTGCGATATTGTTTGCTGGTGGAATATTGTGTTATATTGCCGAGCGACGTGACTTTCTTTATTTATGCTGATTTCTGGGCTCAAGCCTTGGCAGACTCTTTTCTTGGCCTCTATAAAACTTTGAGAACCACTGTTTTAGGAAATGATAGATCACATATGCATGTATTTACGCAAACTGTTAGATTATGGAAAAGAATATTTCCGCCTGGCTCCCCAGTGTGTCTCAAGTCCAAGAGTGAGGAAATTTTATGGAAATTTATATTTTTAAAAATATTTTCAGTTTTCAACCATTCCGAAAAGTATCTTTAATTTATTCAGTAATTTGCCAATCATATTTTAACAAATATTTATGAAGAGATTTAGTATGAAAACACAAAACTTGCTGTGCATAGAAGAAATGTTTAACGAATTTTTAATTGAAGAATCACCCAGATAATTCTGAACGTAATCAAAGTACGAGTTTGACTCTGATTATTTTTCCTTCTTGGATCCAATATATTTGGACTCGACTGATTCTAACGTATAGGCACATCACTTGATTACATTCAAGGTCTCTCATTCTCTTGCGTATGATGTTTTTTTCCTGAGTGTATTTATCAATAATGTTTGTTTAATTTTTGCTTCCATTTTCGATAACCTTATAATTGATAAATACATCAGAGAGCATCGAATTAGGTGGAGCTTGGAACTTGAGACCGAACTCAGAGTTTGACGAAACTTGAATGAGCTGTTTACCATTTTTTGTTATTTCAAACTCTTCAAGCACTGGATTGTTAGATGCTCGATAGACATATGAAACATATTGCATTATTGTATATTGTCGATAGCAATTTTGAATGCTTGTTTATTTTCCGTATATGGTGTTTTGATCATTATTGTTAGATTGTTAGTTGGATGAATCTAGAAGAAACTGACTGCATGACATGATTTTATAATTTCAGTATCAATCAAATCTATTTTGGATGATTTGCAGTCAACAGGTACGCTGATTATGGCCGAACATTCGTTGCTATATGTGTAAACTTGAGGAGTGCACAATTCTTCGTCGTAATCCATGAAAACAATGGACAGTAACCGAAGTTTGGAAAACTACTCGTTTTTTTATTTTACTTAATCATAATGATCAAAAAAATTCAAATACAACTTCTAGATTTTATACCAGTAGAAAGAGCACGTTAAGATGAGCATATTGGTATAAAATTGTTAGGATTTTTATCCATTTTGCGATAGTCAAAGCTATGGACAAAATCTCATTGTTTGTTCACTAATTGAAAACTTTGATTTTTATCCTAGGTTCCTTTTCATGGGAAAGATAGACGATAAAATACCACTTAATTGGTGATTTCGATAGCTCTTGATTAGGGCTTTAATTCTAGATATAAATCAACAATCCATTATTAATTTTTCTAAGATAGAATGAGCAGTACTATGAAGATATTTGCTATATGTGTAGCTTTTCTTTATTTTACAAGAGATATTCAATCGAAAAAACTGAATGTACTAAAAATTTCGTACAATACCTTTGATAGTCCGTCCAAAGAGCTACATTTTCATTATATTTCTATAGAAAAAAATATATAGTTCCTACTACAAATATCCGATCTAAACTATTTTGCTCTATCAATTTTCAAGTATCTACTTATATGTGACTTACACGGAATAAACGACCTTGAAATATCTTATTAATTTCTCAACTTTGAGAAAATACTCGATGTGGTATATATATACCACACCCGCCAGCAAAGAGTTGGTCTGATAAAACGTTGATAGAGGTTATTTCAATTGATATGACTCGAATGTTACATCATAGTAATAAATTTTGACGAGCAAATCATTTGATTTTTGTATATTATCGAAAAATAACGAATGCGACAGAAATAATAGTCGCGCTTTACATTTCAATTTTCATGCACTTAATATAGTATATTAATAAAACAAAATATCTCAGGGACTGTTTACAAAATCGAATTTATGTTATGTGAGAGAAAACACTGTTTCGGACGGCTAAAGTTCGACTCTTGAAAATGTTGATTCTTTTCAAAGCAGAAAGGGTAGCTATAAAAAATGGCAGTCATATGTGAATTGTAGAGCTTTTCATATTGCATCTCCTGCGATGTTTTGTTTTATTAATATAGTATATTAAGTACATGTAGATGAAATGAAAAGTGCGGCCATTTTTTCTAACAAATCCATTATAACATAGAAAACTAAATATTTGTCTAACCCATTTCATGTTTTTTCTTTTGTTGCGGAGGCTTTTTCTTTTTAAAAAAAAAACAATGTATAGCACCATATGGTTATCATGATTTTTTTCACATCGATTATAATAAGGTGAGAATATAAAGTTATTTTTTTTCGAAGACAAATCTGATATTGTTATAGTTTAGCGAAAAACAATAATGCATCAACTTTATAGTATACTGTTTACAATGATGGTTGTGGTAACCTTTATTGATCCAGTAAAAGCCCATAATGAAAATATCGATTCTATTAACAGTAAATCAATAAAATCTTCATCATCAAATATTGGACCGAAAGGTATACCAATATTTACAATTCCATCACCTACAATTAGTGGAACGGATTTTGGTAATTCAATAATGAATGTAGGACCAACTCAAACGCGAGAAGATTTAATATTTGCACAATTTGAAATAGGAAATATTCCTAATTTTATGAGAAATTCAATTCCTATTACAATAAATGAAGGAAATAATACATTAACATATTGGGTTCTTCCTGATTATCTTTGTATTGGAACAAATACAGATTATTTAAGAACACCATTAAATCCATTAACAGCAAGAAAAATTGCAGATCTATATAGTGCTGTACTTCCAACAAGAAAAATGGCATATCAAATATGGCAAGCAGCTACAGTTAAGTTAACTCCTAATCCAAATGGTGCACCATATGATGCAACTATGATGTCAACAGAACGAATGATATTTCATAATAAAAAAATTCAAGATGTATTAGCAAATAAAATTCCAGGTGAATTAGTAGCTGGTCATAAAAAAGATGTTGTCATTTCTATTGGATTATTAACTAATCCAAAAAATGTTGCTATTGTTGGATGGTGGTATCCATCTGGACAAATAATTCAACCATTAAATTATGTATCACATGATCGTTTTTATAAAGATTATAGTCATGGAATACGATTAATTAATCGAATGGTAACCATTAATGGACAATGGTACGATTTTTATGATGTATTACGCAATAAAACATTTGCAAATTTAATTAGTGATGAAGGACCTTTTGATGCAACTAATATTTATATATAATATATGAAATACATTCATGAAAAGGGTTCAGAAATTGTGAAGAAATTTTGTGGCAAAATGAGAATTTTATAATATTTATTCTAAAATTTTTGTATGATTTCTTTATGCAAATCTAGACGATTTCAAAGTCGTTCAAAAGAAAGATTACTTTTTATCATCAAAAAGTTTTCAATTATAGAGCGGATACTTTTCTATAAAATCAGTTGATCGAGAGATTACTGATGGACTTTAATCCTAAGATTTCAGAAATTCTATATGCGTTATTTAAATGTAACGACAATTCTTCATCATGATCACCACTAAATCTTGTAGATACATTAATAGAATACAAACATATTTAGAAAATTCTTTCAATAAATAATCATATGGTACATATCATATTAATTCTATATGCATCTTATTCAAATAAGTTAATAATAAACCAGAGATCTCATGGTCGAGTGGTTATGTTGTAGGACAACTTCAATATCACCATCCATAGAATGACTTATTCGTAGCTTGCTGAATACATTGTTAGGCAGTGCGTTAAACGAAATTGGCATTTCTGTCTATATATACTTGTAATACTAAATGTCCTCTATACTTAAGTAAGGAAAATTTTCGTTTCCATGTAAAAGTATGTAATGTACTTAACATTCAACCGGTTTCGTAAAGATCGTAAAGAAGTCCAGGATTTACCATGGATCGATCAACCTGTAATCGAGACAATATCTGATAATGTTGAAGAAATTCGATATCTTATCAATGATGATCCTCATCTTACAATTGATGAAATACAAGAAGAAACTTGTATGAATCATGGTGTTATTGAACGAATTATTTATGACTATTTGAAGCTGAAAAATACTACATCTCGCTGGGTGCCTAGTTAATTGACTAATAATCAGCGAGGTGAACGGGTTCATTTATGACAAGAAAATTTGGTAAAGCTTCAACATGGAACATGGAGATTATGTGATGTAGCGATAGGTGATGAATCATAGCCCTATCATAAACAAACTGGTTGAAAATCATCCAATGCTGCCCGAACATCAACTGAAGGATCTACACCTATTGTGGTGCATCGCAATTGTTTGCTATAAAAAAAACTCTATTTTGTATGTTTTGTGGAACTCACATATTTTGTCCAAGAAAATTAGTAAGTGTAAGTTTCATTAAGTCGAGATTTTCTAGCTCCCCCTCCCTTACAGACAGGTGTCATTATAGACAAGTTCCATTACAAACGCCTTCCATTGGAAACATCTCCCATTATAGTTAGGCAGGACATAATAAATGATTGCTATGGTCTATCATGGTTCTCTTTCACCTAAAGCTTCGCTGCATATAAACATATATCAATGTAGAGTAATGACATTTTAAAAACACTTCAAGTAATACAACTCTTAGCTTATAAGAATATGTGAGTTTCACATTTTAGCTCCAAACGAGCTGTGCTGACAAGCTATTTCACAGATAGGAACAAGGTGAATCAAGAGCCACCTTAGAGAAAACCTTTGTTAAGAACCACGAATGACCTCAACAAAAAAAATATTTACTTTTTCAGAGATAAGAAAAAAAAACAATACACTTAGAAAAGAATTTCTCTAGGCACGTATTTATAAACCTGAAGCTTGAGTATGCCTCTATTATTGATAAAAGAATTAGCTCATTTGCTCGAGCCGTAATAGAGATAATCAGTTTTTTCTCCGATGCGTAATTTTTGGGCAATCTTGAAAAGTCATTTTGTCGAAAAAAAATTGAATATCTCCTTTACGGCTCAAGCAAACGAGCTGATTTTTTTATCAATGATAGAGACATGTTCAAGCCTCATATTCATAAAGACATGCCTAGAGAGATCTTTTGTTAAGTATATTGTTTTTCTTTCATATCTGTGAAAAAGTAAACATTTTTTTATTCAAATCAATAATGATACTTAACAAAGAGTCTTTATGGATATAAACGTTGGACATGCTTCTATCATTAATAAAAAAAATCAGCTCGTTTCCTCGAGCCGTAAGGGAGATACTCAAAGTTCTATTTGGTAAGTGACTTTTGGAACACCCTGTATTTACTTAAAGTTAGTAAACGATTTACTTTCCAATTCTGTCGAATCTATTAGTCTTGTTTTAGCATATTAGAATACGCGATTGCTTAGCAGATAAATGAACTGCATCTTCTGCTTGTCCTAGAAGTTTTCTAAATTAGATTGAGATATTTGTTATTTTCTTTTCATTATCCCTTTATTGAAAGTTCATATAGTATCGATGCATAGACTAAAAATCAACAGTGAAGAACGAGTGTAGATAACATTTGATTAAAAAAAGTAACACACAGTTCTCTTTCTCGTAGAGAACAGTCTAGCAGAAATAAATTGTTTGCTTGATTGCTTATATGTCCCCAGAGGATCAAAAGAACATAATGGTTGACCGAAGCGTAACCGAGATCGAGGAACTTGAATCTGACTTCGATTTCTTTCAATTTTATAAATGAATAGCTTGACAGTAGTTTTGAAACATGATTTCTATGAGAAAGAGCTGAGCGAGTCTTTAGACAAGCGTTACTTGTTTATATCACATTATTAAAAAAATCCATGCATTAACTACCATCATATAAAAAAATGCCAATAATGTATACTACAAAGACTTGTAAGCGAATATCGTTTTTCCATATAACTATGCCTTTCATCGATTTTGAAAGATGATATTTCCTCCCATTACTACTTTCAAACAAAGTATAGACAGTTTTCAGACCGTATACACGATGTCTGGAAAGCCATTTAGCAAAAGTTTTCTCGTATATCTTTTCTATTTCAATTAACTTTATCAAAATTTTTATAATATTACAGGTGAATATAATGAATTCTTATTTATTCGAATGATCTTCGATACTATTATACAAAATCATCTACTTGCATCGAAATACAAAACATTTCTTTTCTTTCTCAGATGTAATTTATTGAAAAATTAGTCAAGATGTTTTAATTCTTATTTTTATATAGTTAAATAGAGCTTCTGAAGTTCTACAAGAATATGTATATTGAAAAATCTTTAAACACTTTCTTTAAACGAAAATTTACGGAAAACTACTACAGATAGTAGAAACAATTATAGAAAAATAACACAATGTTTGCCTGGACACATGAAAAAAAGCAAAATTTTTGTACTTTGATTCAAGGTGATGCTTCTGCATATTATTATCAAAAATCGCTAGAATAAATAAAACCTTAGTTAGGGGTGTCAATTTATATTTATTTTTAATTTAATTTATGCATAAATTAAATTATCAATAATTTAAATTTAAAATAAATTTAACTTATTTTTACCCATAATTTAAATTTAAAAATAAATTAAATTTCTCGTAAGTTAAATTTAAAATAAATTAAATTATCGTAAGTTAATTTAAAATAAATTTAACTTAATTTTTTTTCACAATTTATGAAATTATAAATTAAATTAAATTATAATATATCTCCGAGTGCTTAGAATTTTTTAAGATTACTCAAGGTAGTCTCATAATCTTTAAGATTTATGTATGGGTGATCCCTGTATAACTTTTTAAGGATTAGATAGAAGTAGTCCCTACAACTTTTTAAGGGCTATCTAAAGAACGTCTTGGTGATCTGTTTTGGACTATCTGAAGATAGCCATTAGGATGGTTCATGGACTACCTAGGATTGGTCCTAGTATTTTTAAACATCTATCTGAAGATAGCCATTAGGATGGTTCATGGACTACCTAGGATTGGTCCTAGTATTTTTAAACATCTATCTGAAGATGTCTCAATATTACTTTGAGCATCAGTTATTGCTGTCGTCAATTGAGTTTCCACCATTTTCGCCTCAATTTAATGGAACAGTATGGTACTCTTATCTTTTTTAAATAGCAATTTCTGTCGACTGTTTGTATCAGGATGTGGTATATTCAAAAAATATTTTTGACAACGAAACGAAGGATATATATATATCGTTTCTTATATGAAATACTTAGGGTTATCCAAAAGTAGTGGCGGAGGTGCTTTTTTTGCTTATAGAAAGCATGAAAAAATGTTCTTTTTTTACCAGAGGATAGAGCGTCTTTCGCTCTATTTTTTCATGCTATTTGATCACTATTCAACTAATGTATGATAACAAAATTCTCATAAGAACTGTTTTTGTTGAAAACTCTCCGGTAACAGTAGATCATCATGGGTAGGGCACTTCTGCATTTCACTTAGTTATTACTTATTAAGTTGCATTGAATAAACCAAATATACCAAAAGATGCAGCGTGAAAAGCTCTACAATTTATAAAGGAGCAGTTGTTTTATAGATGCACTTTTCTGTTTTGAAAATGAGCGAAACTCTGAGCGATCAGATTTGAACGTTGCAAAAATTAGATGTTTTTCCGGTAAAAAATCGAATTCGTTCCTTCCTATCTCATCTTTTTATTTTTTGATATATTTCTTTACAAAAACAAAATATACCACACAATGCAGCGCGAAAAGCTCTACAAGTTACACAGAACAATTATGAAAAGCTTAGATAAGACAGAATGAATTCGTCTTTTACAAAAAAAACTATCTCATTTTTGCAACGTTCAAATCTGGCCGTTCAGAGTTTCGGTCATTTTCAAAACAAAAAAGTGCATTTATAGAATATCTAGTCCTCTATAAGTTGTAGAGCTTTTCACACTGCATTTTCTGATATACTTAGTTTGTTAATACGACGTATTAACTGATGGTGAAACGAGGTGTAAAAAAGTTCCATTTTTTTTTAGTGCCATCAATAATGATTTATTATGTTACTAGCAAGTTTTTAACAAAAACAGTTCTTATGAGAATTTTATTATCATACGTTAGTTGAATAGTGATTAAATAGCATGAAAAAATAGAGCGAAAGACGCTCTATCCTCTAGTAAAAAAAGAAAATTTTTTCATGCTTTCTATAAGAAAAAAAAGTACCTCCACCACTACTTTTGGATAACCCTAAGTAATATATAATATCTATATTTTTTTCGTCCATGTAAGGACAAAAAGAGAGAAAAATATTTATTATTGAATAGAATTTTTTCTCATATTTAGTCGAGACAGTATTTATCTTATTATTCTCTCTGTTGAGCACCAATCAGTTGAAACTTAATCTATTCGAAATATTAGAAGAAAAGGAAGAATAATGACCTTTTGATTAGTATAATTAAGTGCATTTTTGTCTAATTTCTTATTTTTAATTTAACGACCATTGCCATATATATGTCGTCATGTCATAAACGATGCAACCAAGACGAATTTTTCTCATACATGTTCATGATTTTAGAAAAATATCTAAATAAAATTAAAGATCTATCTACTTCCAATTGTGCAATACCGTATATTTCTCTTTATCAGCCTACGGCTGTTGTTACTTTATAGTACAAATAAAACCAGAAAATGATAGCATTTTTCATTATTAAAAAATTCATTAGGATATTAGCATTAACTAGTAAATAATTTAAACGTTGATTTCTTGTTTCTGTTGCATCCAGATCAATCGACTGATATCTATTTCATTGATTTGAAATGAATAGACAAAAATTATTTAAGAACTGTCAGTTTAATAAGATTGAAATTAAAGAATTACTGACAAAGCCATGCATGAAATATCGAGAAATTATAGCTTAAATTTACGTTAATGTGTAACGAAAAATCTGGACCGTATTTTTAAACTAAGTAAAAGTAATTGAGAAAGATCCAAGAAGATCTATATGAATCAGAAAATTAGAATTGAAATGGTAGTTGAATGCTTTCTTCAACGAGTTAAATTAAATGATCTCATTTTTTTGCTAGATCAAGTCTGCCTATTTTCGATGCTCATCTTCTCGCTTGTGTATGGTATTCAAATTAAATGGATACAATCATGTTTCTTTGAATTTTTAATTTATTCATCAATGAGAAGAATCCGACAAAAATATTTAATTTTGTCTTAGCACAAGTTTAGAATTTGTTGGTTGAGTAAAGTTATTACATAACATACAATTTATAGATAAATATGCTACAAAAAAGTTACCTATACCTCCTACATAATATATATTGAACATATAATAATTTAATTTAATTTATAATTTAATAAATTGTGAAAAAAAATTAAGTTAAATTTATTTTAAATTAACTTATCGATAATTTAATTTATTTTAAATTTAACTTACGAGAAATTTAATTTATTTTTAAATTTAAATTATGGGTGAAAATAAGTTAAATTTATTTTAACTTTTAAATTATTGATAATTTAAATTTATTTAACTTTAACAGGAAAATAGCACCCCTAACCTTAGTGTACTCATCTATCATTAAAAAAGAATTGTATATAAAACTAATGTAATAGCAAACATATAGAAAAAAACTTTTGCTAAATCACATTTAGGGCACCCTGTACACTTATTTAAGACTTATACTAATTATTAAAAAATTCTTTTCGGTCTGATAAGTGCAACAAGGGTTATTAAAAAGAAATATCCATGACAAAAAATATTAATTCTCTACTTAATCTCGTAGAACGCAATCTACTTTTTAATACCATTTGTTAAACAAATCCCACAAAAAAAATTAATCCAATTCATCAAAAAATATCCATGTATACAACTAGAAGACTATTTAATCCACTTATAAAAATACATTGCTAGCATGAGCATCTTTTTGTCAACAATCATATTCGTTCCTTCAATGATGCATTGTTTTCGAGCATTTCTACAATATGCCGTTCCAGACTAAAGTTGATATTATTCCACAAGAGGTTCAATTTGGTGAGTGTCTGTGTGAAAAAGTGAGTGGATAGATGAATAACAAGAAGATTGATATGATTCATATTACTTTGTTTTGTTCTAAAGCATTGGCTAAATGTTGTGCTCCTTCATCACCAATTTTATTGTTTCCGATGTTCAATGTGCTGAGTGTCTGTG
Organism: Macrotrachela quadricornifera; assembly: GCA_022393335.1. Taxonomy (NCBI): domain Eukaryota; kingdom Metazoa; phylum Rotifera; class Eurotatoria; order Philodinida; family Philodinidae; genus Macrotrachela; species Macrotrachela quadricornifera. Next base: position 428,091 of record JAJEKB010020868.1, on the reverse strand, counting down.
TAAAAGAGTGAGTGTATATATGAATAAGAAGAAGATTGATGTGATTCATATTACTTTATTTTGTTCTAAAGCATTAGCTAAACGTTGTGCTCCTTGTGGACCAATTTGATTGTCCCAGAGGTTTAATCTGGTGAGTGTCTATGTAAAACAACGACTGCATAGATGAATAAGTACAAGATTGATATAATTCATATTACTTTGTTTTGTTTTAAAGCATTAGCTAAATGTTGTGCTGCTTGTGGACCAATTTCATTGCTTTGGAGGTTCAATGTGGTGAGTGTCTGTGTAAAACAGTGAGTGGATAGATGGATAAGTATAAGATTGATATAATTCATATTACATTGTTTTGTTGTAGAGCATTAGCTAAATGTTTTGCTCCTTCATCGCCAATTTCATTTTCATAAAGGTAGAATGTGATGAGTGTCTGTATAAAACAGTTAATGCATAGATGAACAGGAAGAATATTGATGTGATTCATATTACTTTATTTTGTTCTAAAGCATTGGCTAAACATTGTGCTCCTTGTGAACCAATTCGATTCGCCGCGAGGTCCAATACGGTGAGTGTCTGTGTGAAATAGCGAGTCCATAGATGAAAAAGAAGAAGATTGATGTGATTCATATTACTTTGTTTTGTTCTAAAGCATTAGCTAAAAGTTGTGCTCCTTGTGGACCAATTTGATTGCTCGAGACGTTCAATGTTGTCAGTATCTGTGTAAAACAGTGAGTGGATCGATGGATAAAAATAAGATTAATATAGTTCATACTACTTTGTTTTGTTCTAAAGCATTCGCTAAATATTGTGCTCCTTCATCACCAATATTATTACACGAGACGTTCAATGTCGTGAGAGTCTGTGTAAAATAGCGAGTCCATAGATGAATAAGAAAAAGATTGATATAATTCATATTACTTTGTTTTGTTCTAAAGTAGCGGCTAAATATTGTGCTCCTTGTGAACCAATTTCATTGTCCCAGAGGTTCAATGTGGTGAGTGTCTATGTAAAGCAGTGAGTACAAAGATGAACAAGAAGAAGATTGATGTGATTCATATTACTTTGTTTTGTTTTAAAGCAGCGGCTAAATGTTGTGCTCCTTGTGAACCAATTTCATTGTCCCAGAGATTCAATGTGGTGAGTGCCTGTGTAAAAAAGTGAGTGCAAGGATGAATAAGAAGAAGATTGATGTGGTTCATATTACTTTATTTTGTTCTAAAGCATTCGCTAAATATTGTGCTCCTTGTGAACCAATGCGATTGGACGAGAGGTCCAATATGTTGAGTGTCTGTGCAAAACAGTGAGTGCAAAGATGAATAAGAAGAAGATTGATGTGATTCATATTACTTTGTTTTGTTCTAAAGCAGCGGCTAAATATTGTGCTCCCTCATCACTAATCTCATTGCGTCCGAGGTTCAACGTGGTGAGTGTCTGTGTAAAACAGTGAGTGTATAGATGAATAAGTACAAGATTGATGTGATTCATATTACGTTGTTTTGTTTTAAAGCATTGGCTAAATGTTTTGCTCCGTCATCACCAATTTGATTGTCCCAAAGGTCGAATGTGATGAGTGTCTGTGTAAAACAGTTAGTGCATAGATGAACAGGAAGAATATTGATGTGATTCATATTACTTTGTTCTGTTCTAAAGCAGCGGCTAAACGTTGTGGTACTTGTGGACCCATTTGATTGGACAGGAGTTTCAATGTGCTGAATATCTGTGAAAAGCATATTCAAGTATAGATTATCGAAGTATTTTATGAATAAGATTTCAGTTAGGCAGAAATTGCCAGGAAATGAAAGAGATATTGTAAAGGTATGCTTGTCAATGTAGTGGTGGCAAAAGGAAACCTATCTATAACAATACAGAGTCATACTTGGTTATCGGTGTGAATATAACTGAAGTATTTGATCTAGACTATTGTTGAAATGATTTACATACAAATCATAGAAATTTGCCAGTATAGAGTGAGCTTTTTCGCAAATTATTTTCGATCGGTTCTGACAAAATGAATATGTTGGAATGGAGTTTAGATGTTGATATATGTAGAAATCATATATTTGCAAAGCAGAACATTTTTTCTGAGGAGGGTACCTGCCAGAATACTACTAGCAAAAGCAGATTTTTTCAAAAATTTGGCGAGTTTATTGAGAAAATTTAATGAGGTAAATCGTGTGGTTCACAAGTCTCTCATTTTAACTTTTATGAGGATTGATGGATTTTGTAGATGATAATGGTTAAATGAGTTTAGAAATCAGGCTATTTCAGACGATAACTTACATAATATAATAAAATAAATGATGTTTTTAGCCTCATTATCTCAATACCCAAAACATGTAATGATTAATATTCTAGATTAGAAATACTAATCCATTTAAGCCTGTAAAATTGATCAATAGAAAATTGAAGGTTACTTAGCTATTTGATTAATGAATGATAATCAACATTAGTTGAAATATTTGAAAGAATATACTATGTGTTTTGTTTAGCAACCTCTTCCACTTCAATCTGACTTTAGTGTCTACTATTATTGAAAATAGTCAAAGTCATCATAATATAGTGTATTATCATAGAGATGTTTCACCTTCATTTTAGAGTAAAAGTTCTTAAGAAGAAAAAAATATTTTGGATATATATCGGATCAGATTGAATTAACATAATCAAAGAAAAAGACGAAGGAAGAAATCTTTAGCCTTATGGGAGCTATCAAAGGACGTCATTTTAGAACCTTCAATTTTTATCTCAGCTTATAATAGATGCTTACGTAGTAGAACATGAATAGTATGATGAATCATTTCTACAAACTAATGTCAATATAAAAGAACACATTCAAGTTATTATAAATCATTTCATACATGATATTTTCGCTTTTTTCACCATTAAAAGGAGTAACTCTAATACTTTTAAGAAGTGTCTTAATTCTATTTTGTATTTCCTAAAATATCGTAGAGTTTTATAGGCTTATGAAATTTTCTACAATACTTCTATATATCTTTTTGAGTTGGTTTCATCGATAAAAAACAAGTGAGAATACTAATGGATTGAGAAAAACAAATAACATTATTTGAAAGATAGATAGATATATAATTTTATCATAAAAATAAAGATTACCTGGTATCGATGGTATGTGTCTATTATGGCATTTAGCCTTGTACAGACATTACGACACGAGAGTAAAATTGTTAATTCATCGAGATGGTCGAGAATTCTATAAACCAACTCGACTGGCAATGTAAGAAATGATAAAATCATTTTGTTCGACATTGATGTTGCTTTCTTCGAATTGTGTACGTGCGCTGTCTAAAATAGTATGTTTCTTTTTAAATTTTCGTTTGTATACGTTGTATTATAAAATTTATTTTGATGGTGCAATTTTCTCTGCGTATGTAGAAATGTGAATATGGTAGACAAACAATGAAATTTGAAGGACCCTATAGAAGAAATTACATATTGCGTTCTTTTTATATTTCATACAAAGTAATGATTTGCTTACATGTTGATTTTTCATTTTTCTCTAGCAACTATGTAAATGTAATTCACATCTTTTTTTTTTGGCTTAAAGCTATCACAAATCTATTAAAAGCAAAATGAAACGAACGAGATTTGAAGATAGTGAAAAACTAAAATGCAAATGTCATTAATAAAGATGTCAGTTTAAAAATAAAGGTAATATTACTGTTTGAATTCAGTCCTTGAATTTTTTGTCAAACATAATGTTTTCAGTTTTGAATAATATTAATATGTATAAAAGGGTTAATACTTATTAGTATTATAAGTACACTAACAACCCATACTTAATTCAGAGTAATCAATGTGCCAAGACATAACAATCAAAATTATGATAGTATAAGAATGAAAACTGTTCAATATAATAGGTATGAAATATATTCACTATCTGTTTTAGATGTATTTCTGCTTTATGTATAAATCCAAGTGTGACAGTTCAGTTGTATTTTACGTTAGAGTACTGAAATTAATATTTTATATGAAACTAATATGAATCAATGTGACTTAATAATTTAGATGGCTCACTTTATAATCACAACTAGTGTGAATCCAAAAGATTTGCTAACCTCTTTCTAAACGAAAGAAAATCTATCGTTGTATGATTGAGAAGAAAATTCATTTCGAAGCTCTAGATATTTTTTCTAAGAATGAACAATTTCAATCTCTGTCTTGAACTACAATATGAAGATTCTAATATAGTTTCGATTCAAAAAATACCAGTTACCTTTTTCATGTTCAGTTATTTAAACAAGAATCATGCCAAAATGAAATTTTCACAATTGCGTTGCATTTATTCTGCTCAGTATGTAATAGTTTCGAGAAAAAAAAATGGCATCGAAACTACTATCAAAAGTCAACTACTGTCCTTTAGTTGTCTAGTGATATTTCATGAATGGCTCATTGAAGTTTAAGGGGACCTCTCTTCCCTTAAAATAAGTCAAATTTTGTCAGAAAAATCAAAATTGAGATAAATGCATGGTAGAGTAGCGCGTTGTTCAGTCTTTCATAAACAATAAAAACTTTTTCTCCGTATCTTAATTTTCATAAAAAGGCTTCAAGATTTCTATATTCCCCTATACAAAAAGAATTGATTTTTTAAAAAATCAATTTGATTCTTTCTCAGAACATTTTATGGAGCATCTCCAACGTTATTCTGTTCCAGTACAATATAATGTGAAATATGTTTTTTTCTATTTAAAAGCTCGTGTTAAGAGTTAGCCTACCTCATGCCCCGTTCCTTAAAATTAGCTCTTTTATTATTGTACAAGTAACGCTCGTCGTTACGACTCGTTTAACTCTCGAGTGAATTCCATCTAACCAGCGTCTATAACAACTTTTTCGGTTCTGTTTTAATAGCTTCAGCCGAGCACATTTCATATAAAATAGATGTGTCATATTGCCATTAACGAATATATTGTAAAGAGTCCAAATCTTTCAAATATCTTTTGAAATATATTGGAACAAACCGTTATACAGTGTTGACAGTTGGACACAGAGATTCTCTCGGTCGGTCAGTGTCAACTGGTCGTTTCTTTCCATAATGCGATAATCAATTCAAGAAAAAACAATGTGAGATAGCTCACAGTTGGTCGTCGGCATCCCTCCGATCCGCCACTCCTGACTGCTTCGTTTTCTTGAAATGAAAATCTGTTATCAATACCGAAGAGATTAACCCTTTAGAGCCGAAATTATTTTTCAATTGAAAAATGGTTCTTTCGTCGGTTTATGCGTATTACTAATTTATGCTAACACCACAAACACTCCACTTTGTAAAAACGCATATAGGTCATCTTTACTAACACCCACATCTTGGAGAATTATGTGCGCAAACAATAAACCCTTATCTGAAAGAAAAAGACAAGCTTTTTCAAAACAACTGGCTCTGTATTAATTTATCATGTTGATCAATGTAATTCAATCGATCATCAATATTACATGTATAATTACTTTAAACCTCTCATTGAGAAAATTCGAAGCCAAGGGTTAACATCTAGCACAGATGCCATAAAATTTCATCATGGCAAAAAATCAAACTATATATTCATAAAGATATTTGAAACTATCTTGAGTCGGAAGGTATCAAAATTATTTGTCAATTATTAAATTCTCCAGGCTTAACTTCATGAAATTTTTGGTTATTCGATCTGATCAAAGCAATTCACAATCGTTGCACTGTGTCTGAACCAAGAATATGAACGCAATAAATAAAGATCATTATAAAAAAAAAATTTTTTATAATGAGATAGAAAACCTATAAATACAGTATCTCTTACAGAGATGCATGTCTAGTATCATCTCTACTCTAAAATTGAAAATATTTGTCAAAATGAGATGAAAAACTTAGAAATGCAGCATCTTTATAAGGAGATGTAATGAGAGATAATATATTCTTGTTGAGCTAAATACTAATATTAGATATGTGTAATATATATGAGTAGAATGAAAATGATTGTATATTACAACATTTCTTTGGAGATCTCTGGGATCTCCGACACTACTGGTGTAGTTAAAATCAGTAATGGCAGCTAAAAGATTCAAGTATGTGCAATTTATTGTACGATATAACATTATTTTTTATAGTGTTCAGATTTGAAGAGAAAAAAAAGCAGAATTGTCCTTCCTAATCCACTTTTCTCAACTTATTCTTCAAGAAGCAATAATATTCACTACGAAAAAAAAATGATATACCTGCTTATGTAAACTTTATTTTGTTTTCTCTCAGATCTACATCAATATTTTCCAACATAGAGAACAAGACAGATGAATAGAGTAAACGGTATCTATAGTGACTCTTCTACATCTCAATTAGAAAAGACGTGTAAATGATACTTCTGTCCATTAGTTCTCAATGAACTGTATAGAAAGATTCTTCTGATATGTTAGATGGAAAATTTTGAATCTTGTTATGTAACAAATATTTAAAAGAGATTTATTCTATAAAGGAATTCTTTAGATTAATCCATTACAGTTTTAATATATTTCATTTACGTATCATCGAAATCCAATGTTGATGTTATACTTCCAAAGTCTCTATTGGTTGCTCTTGCATTATTTATTTGCACAATTTAATATTCAACATGTAGCATCATCTTGGCTAATCTCAAATTCTTCCACCATACAATTATTAGGTCTTTTTCCCGACAAACCAAATGCGTCTGAATTTGAAAGTACTACAATATCTGTTCATTCTCGTGCATTATTCAATGCAGCATTAATACTTTCTCATCAATATAATATAACGATTGATGGACAATTTATTAATGGACAAATAGTACAAACTGGTGGCGATATAATTAATGCTCTGGGTGATACATGTCGAATAATATCTTTCTCAAATATTGTTGGTATTGTCGGACCAGCATTTTCAAGAGAAGTTCTTATTATTGCTCCTTTCGCTGAAAAAATTGGAATTCCTGTTGTATCCTATTCTGCAACAAATCCTGATTTATCTATTCGAAATGTTTATCCTAATTTTTATCGTACAGTTTCTTCAGATAATGCAGCTGGATTATCAATTGCAAAATTATTTATTAAATTTAATTGGACATCATGTATTATTATATATCAAAATGATGCATTTGGATTTGGTGGTGTAACTGTAATTAGTGAAGCATTTAGTAATAAAGGTTTGACAATAACAGATACATTAGCATTTGAAACTGATACGTTTAGTTTTCGAGGTGATCTTAAAACAATTTTATTGAGTAGTTCAACTCGAATTATATTATTATGGGCGGATGTAGTTGAAACATCGTTTATTTTACAACATGCAATTAATAATGATGTTCTTGGTCCACATTTTCTTTGGATATTAAGTTCACCTATTCAATTTGATTATATTAATAAAACATTTTATGAAAAATTAATTGGAATACTTATATTAGAACCTGTTGTTGGAAGTGCAGTTAATGCTCCAATAAATATAACATTATTAAATGCTGCATATGATATTTGGCAAAAATATGAATCTGAAACATTTCCAGGATCATTACAAGTCAATAATTATGCATTATTTGCATTTGATGCAACTTGGCTATTAATTCAATCATTGAAACAACTTTGTCCAATAAATATAAATATATCATCATCACCATGTATTTCAATATTAAAATCTTCATTCTGTTTTGATTATCGTTTTCTTAATACTAGTTCATTTATTGAAACAATTAGTTCAACTGAATTTCTTGGTATATCTGGTCCAGTAAAATTTTTTGTTAATGCTACAGATAGAGTTAATGGAACTTATTATCTTATTAAAAATGTACAATCTTCATCGACTAACTTGACGTTTGTATCGGTTTTAGAATGGTCAAATTATGATGAATGGAAAATGATTACGAAAGAAAATACGATTGTATGGCCTGGTAATTCAACAATACCTCCTAATGGTCTTCCTGGACTTTCTGGTATTATTTTACGAATTGGTGTTATACAAGCATCACCATTTATAATGTTTTCAAACATAAGTGAACAAAATTCAACAAATTTAATTGGTTATATTCCTGATTTGATTAATATATTAAAAAGTCGAATGGGATTTATTCCGGAAATAATTTTAGCACCACCCAATCAGACTTATAATGGAATGATTAGATCTGTAGCAAATGGTATTTATGATATAGCTATAGGTGATATAACTATAACTGCTGAACGACGAAAAATTCTTGATTTTTCATCTGCAATATTTGATAATTCAATGCGTATTATTGTTCGACGAATAGCTTCTGCTGATGTTAATCTTTTTTCATATTTAAAACCATTTTCAATTAATCTTTGGTTAACAGTTTTAATTGCTTGTATGTTTGCTGCTATTTTAGTTTGTTTATTAGAACGACAAGAAAATAAAGCATTCAAAGAAAAATCATTTATTTCTTCATATTCTATGAGTATATGGTATTCATTTGGTACATTGATGGGATATGGAGCAGATTTTCATGCTAAAACAGCTGCAGGACGTTTATTAAGTGCAGGTTTATATATTTTAAGTTTAATATTAGTAGCAACATATACAGCAAATTTAGCATCGAATTTAACATTATCAAAATCGAAAACAATTATTTCAGGAATTGATGATATTAAAAATGGAAAAATACCATATAGTCGTATTGGAATTCTTACTGATTCATCAAATGAAGAATATTATTTACGAGAAATTTCTAATGGACTTAGAAATTTTTATACATTAAAAACTCAATCTGATTTATTTACTAGTCTTTTAAATAATATTATTGATGCAGCTATTTTAGATACGGGAAATTTAGAATATGCAACTAATAGAATATATTGTAATTTAACTTTAGTTGGAACAGATTTTGCTCCAAGTGCATATGGTGTTGTTGTTCCTAAACAATGGATTTTTTTACAAACATTAGATATACATATATTATCATTAAGAGAATTAGGAATTTTAGATGATTTAAGACGAAAATGGTTTGAAGGAAATATTTGTACAGATTTTATATCATCTGATGCAATAATTAGTATTGATATTGATGCAGTTAGTGGATTATTTCTTACTTTTGCAATGATTTGTATTCTATCATTATTATTATTTATTTGGACTAAACGAATTTCTATTAAAAATTATCTATATGCAATGGTACGTCCAAAACATTTATCGATTCAAGAAAATGATGATCGAGAAACAGTTTCAACTAAAGTTTAATCAAATTTTCATGAATAATTTAAATCATTGTACAATATGATCACTTTATTGAAATAAAAATTTATCGTTCAAATGCTAACACTTTTTACAATAAACTGAATGCGAAGGTTTCCATAAACGATAGTTCATAGAATCACTAAAAATCATTTTTATTATACATACCGCACAATTGTGCCATGGATAAACACTTTCAAACTTTATCCGATGGCACTGAAACTTTTCCCACAGATATTTGAAAATATTCTTTAGAGGTAAAATCGGCTGTTTTTATTTTTGACTTATCTATCTGTTAGAAAAATTTCAGGCCGATCGACCTTATCGTCTTCGAGATGTGAATTTAGTCAAAAAAAGGAGAGTAAGACTATGAGACATTCTTTTTTTTTTCTTCGTTCTGCCATCATACGTATATGACTCGAACGTCACATAAGCTTCTGTTTTCTATGATCATGGATTCTGCCTATCATCCTTTTTTTTCCATGTCCTTCACCAGTGTCGGTTTATTCCATCACTCTTCTGCTGATTATTCTTTTGCCAATACTATTTTTTTCTGATATTTTGTAGTGTTTTATTTTCCCTGTTTCATTGATATAAAAATTGAAATGAAAAAAAAAAAAGATTTTTTTCTCATAGTCTTTTTTTGTTCCTATGCAAATATAATAATAAAAGGAAAAAAATCTGCATTAATATGAATGACACGTTGAGCAAAGAAGAAGAAGAAAAAAAAAGATAAAATATATGAAATATAACGAAGAACTCTCTTTCTTTTTCTTTTTCTCTTTTTATTACTGTCGACATTTTTTTAATTCTACAAAGTAAGAACATTTCTTATCATTTTTTTTTCTTCTTCCATCTATATTCGAGATAATATATAAAATTTATTAAAAAATATTTTAATATAATTTCTCGTGTTTTACTAATGAATGTCGATGAATTTCAATGGTTTTGTCACAGTTTCTAAGCATTTATCACATACTGAACATGTCATATGGATTTCCAATGACTTTTAGCATAGAATATAGTATATTAAACGATTTGTTCTTTGTAAATTATCAGGTTTTTTATACTACATTTTGTGGGATATTTAATTTTCCTTTAATAGAATATATTTATTATATGATATAAACATAAAAATAAGAAAAATGGATTCGTAGTGTAATAAAACCTTGAAGTGATCAAATGGCATAAAAAAAGGAAAACTTTTTTAAGCTTTCTATAAGAAAATAAAGAACCTTCCTCACTACTTTTGAATTGTCCTAATTAGTCTACTTTGATTTAAAAATATGTTTGCTACAGGAGGATTAAAGAAAAAGAAATTTCGTTATGGTGTTGTAAATAATTTCACAGCGCATCTTTTGCCAAAACAATTATACATAAAGATAAAAAAAAATATTCTTTTTCTATTATTATTTTGCTCAAACTATCGGCATTAACTTTTTATGTATCTTAGCGTAACTCTTATTCATACAAATTTCAATCGTTTATACTAGTTAAACATGAACATAACAAAGGAAAATATTATCTTTAATGATTAACTTAAATTTTCGGATATATATTCTTTTTATTGATCAATAAACACTTATTAACAAAGAATCTGTATATGTAATTCCACAATGTTGAACATCATGGAATTAGAATGTGTTTTCATAAAAAGGCGAAGATATGTGAGTGAATTTGAATGAGTCGAAATTTCTTATTTAAGATATTGAATATTTATTCTGATTTTTATTTTTTAGATAATTCAATTAAATAAATTATCAAAAAATGTTTATAAAAATAAAAATATTTCTACGAATAATAATATTAATATTATACAATTTATATATTGAAAATTGGAAACGTATAAGAATATTCTTATGTTTATTAATTTTGTTATATTTATATATATTAATAAATAAATATCGTTTTCATAAACCACCTTTAAATAAACTTGAACCATCATGTATTGAATTAACAAAAAACAGTACAATGTTTAATAATTTTCAATTATTTTATAAATCTTCACATACATTATGTAATGAAAGAGCTACTAAACATGGATTACATCAAAAAGTTATTGCTATTTCAGCATATCAATCAAATCGAGATAATATTCAACTTTATCATAAAATATGGTCATATACACTTCAATATATATCAGAAGCTAAACAGTTTTATCCTGATTGGCGTGTTAGAGTTTATTATCATAATTTAAATATAACAAATGATGAAATTCTTCATATTGAAAAATATTATAAAAATGTTGATTTTTGTGATGCATTTAATATTCCAATATTAGGAAATTTATCTTCTTTTATGTCTGGAAGATTTCATAGATTTGTAGTATTAGCTGATCCTTTTGTTGATATATATATGTCGAGAGATATTGATTCACCTATACTTGAACGTGAAATTATATCAGTTAATCAATGGTTATTATCTAATAAATTATTTCATATAATGCGTGATCATCCATTACATTATGCTAATATATTAGCTGGTCTTTGGGCTTTTAAAATTTCAATTAATTCAACAATTAGAAATAAAATAATTGAACGTTTATTTACAAAATCAATTGTTAGTTGTTATAATCCAATGGTAGGTGATCAAGATTTTCTTAAAGATTATATTTGGCCATTAGCTGAAAAAGAATCAATACAACATGACAGTTTTAATTGTATTAAATATCCTTTATCAATTCCGTTTTCAAAACCAAAATTATCAATGACACAATTTGTTGGATGTCGTCGACCTTGTCGTCATGATCAAGATCCACCTGGACCATGTCCAATACAATGTATATCAAGTAATAATACAAATCAATATTTATGCTAATATATATATACAAATTAATTCATATTATACAATTCACTTGTTCAAGTATCTATTTACAATCATAGTCAGATAATAAATATATTATAAAAATGACTTCTCTTATTTTTTTTAAATAAAATAAAATAAATAAGAACGAAAAAGTTTGATTAAGTTGACTTTTAAACGAGGCGAAATTTTTTAAATATGCAGAATGTGTAAGAAGTTCTGAGCCTCTTTGTATTTTGATTATGACTTTGTCTCTTTTTAATCTTCAGTTATGGTTCTTTTTTTTTAATAAGACACATCGTCAAATTCTCTACAAAATGTGTACTAAATATTTTATTTGAGGGCAGAAAAATGAAAAGACATCATGAAAATACTGAGAATTCTTTTTCTTTTAGTTTTCTTATTAGAAAATATCAGTTAAGTGTACCATTTGGAACGTGTTGACTTTCCTTATTTCTTAGTATTTTTTATTTAGCTTTTTACTTTGCTATTCTATAATAAAAGGCTTAGTATACATTTTTTAGAAAATTTGACGGTGCATCTTTTGGATAAAAATCAATGTATGAGCGTGGAAAAAAATAATTATGATCAAAACAGATGGGATTAGGACTGATTATACATTCTTTATGTTGTCTGTTGTATAATTCTCTTTATTTATCAAATAACTACTCACTATTGATGTTCTACATATCAGTTCAAATGCTACCTTTTGATACCATTTTATAGATCGTCTCAGACGTGTGTAGTACGCCGATAATTCCTCTGACAAATCCCCATGTCACGAAAATCCTGGTGATTTGGACGATTTTCAAAAATATTAACATTAAATCGTGATTAATCGGGTTTTCTGTAAAAATCACCGATTAAATCAGATTTAATCGCGATATTCATACAAAATTTGATTAATCGTAATTGCAAAAAAATCAGAATGCTAAATCGCGATTAATCAATATTTTTTTTATCAATTGGAAGTTTTTTTAATTTTATAATAAAAATTTGGTAATTTATACATAAAAAACAAGATAACGCTCATCTAGACTGACTCGCTTAACCCTCGACTGAATTTTTATCCTCAAGTTGATACTTTTCTCTTCCTGAAACAACTTGTTATAACCCTATTTTGATATTTTATTGGTATTTTTTTCCTCTATAAATTCGGCTCTAACTTTAAAAATGTGATTAGTATTAGAATTAACCATGTTATGAAATAAATATATTGCGGTAGTTATGTTGAGCATCAGAATAATATAAATAGTACCGTTTATTCTAATTTAACCAATCGTTGACGCAAAATTAATCGTTCAGCACAATATTATGCGAGAAAATCATATTTGAAATAAGTATCCCTTACAACCGAGAAAAATATTCAGAAATATAATTTTTCTCTTTATTTTATGGTAGCAACAGCGTTACCATGTGCTTCTTATTTATTTTGTATCGCTTTAATATTGGCAATTTATAACAGAGTATACAGATGAATTAGAGTGTTTAACTGGAATGATGGGAAATGAAAGTGCTCTTGATATCATTTCCAGTTGTACTATTCATGAATATATCTTTAAATAAAGTAATATACAATTTAAATTTTATTGCTCTGCAGCAAAGCCGAAAAATATCCGAATTATTTTATAATTAAGAAGATTTATTCTAGCATTTTCATAATCAACTAAATAACAAAAAGTTTATTTTATACATCATTTAAAAATGAATATGAAAAGAACTAATATCTATCAAATAGCATGCACAACATTATCAATAAATATTAGTATACCCTGAAGCTTTCAGACAAAACGAATGTATCCTTATCGAGATAATGAGTTTTTAAAAAACGACTCATTCACGCACCATTATAAAATTTATCATTGGAAAACAGTCGTTTTTTAAAAACTCATTATCTCGTTAAGCATACATTTGTTTTGTCTGAAAGTTTCAGGGTATACTAATATTTATAAGATCTCTTTATGGACATAATTACAGATCTAAATTCACTCATTTAGAAGTGCTGTCGACAGGGTGCCATAGGTCGAAAAACCAGTAAAATGGTCATAACTCCATCCCAAAGTAATATGGGGATGAATCAACTGAGAGTATTTCACTACTCATTGGGGTGTACAAGATAGAAGTAGTCTGAATCCAAAAGCTTTTTACCACCTAAAAAGGTTCGCTCGTCAGTTAAAATTACGTGGTCTACAGAAATTCTATCTTAATCATCCCAGCCGATATGAGTTTAAAACTTCGACAAACTAACTCGCTCGAAGATAGATAGTTACAATATATGTTTGCCTGATACTTTCGTCTCGAAAGACCTAGGCTTAGCTGTAATATCCATTTCCACAACATATAATTACGGCTCACAAAATTATATAAACTCGGACTAGCTCGATGCGTTTAAGTTTACGAGGCCGATGAGTTTACTTACCACTCTAGAAGAATCTGATTAGGTCGAGGCTCACGGATCTAAACACGGGATTGGCGGACTGCATAGCCCAAAAGGATCTAATTGCTCGAATGTTCGAGGGCCAAAAACCATGATTGGCTGATTCTGTAACCTAAAAGATTCTGATCAGTTCAAAAGTAGGGTGCAGCGATCGCTGACCTATGGTACCGTGTTGAAAATGATCGCAGTGATTATTCTGTAGATAGATAATTTTACGTTATTGTACTGTCCTTTAACGTTTGACTTCACATCCGACGTCAATCAAACAAGTAAACAAATTATAACTTTTTATGTGGCCCTCCCTTCAGTTAGCGAAATCCGTTGAAAATTTTGATAAAATAATAATATCATTCCATTCCTTGTCCGCAAGGGCCTTTAGTGACACTTTATTAAAAGTCATTGATTTCTTAGAAAAAACCTTTTATGACCTAAAAAAATAATTTGGAAATCTTGAAAAACTAATAATGCCATTCGATTTCTTGAACCCGATAGCTTTTGGTCAAACTTTATAAGTAAAGAAAATTTTTTTGTAAAAAACCTTTCCTTTGTGTAAAAAAATTAATCTGAAAAAAATTTCAAGAAACTAGCATCACCAATCGATTCCTCTACCCTAATGTTCTTTGATCAAACTTTCTAAAAAAAAAATTTTTTCCTTAAAAAAGCTTTTTTTTTAGCAAAAAAAATTACTTGAAAAAATTGAAAAACTAATAGTCCCATTTGATTTCGCGACCCCTAGAACCTTTGGTCAAACTTTATAATGGTACTTTGAAGCCTTTGTGTTCTTTTGACCTGCGACACACACACACACACAGACAAACGCATTTTAGTTTTTTTCATATCACCCTTCCTTCAGTCGAAGGGATAAGAGGGGAAAAAAGAACACACAATGCTGTTCATCACCCACCATGAGGAAATTCTCAGTTTGTAACAAAACATCTGTTTTTGACGAAAAATATCAAACCTTATCCATTCCTAACATCAATTGATCAATTTCGATACCAGCACTATAGGCGATTGTGTTCATCACACCCCATGGTAAAATCAAAAACTCACAAAAAAAGCAGCTGTTTTTGATAAAATATACCAAACCTCACTAATTCCTAACATCAATTGATCAATTCAGATGTCACCACAATCAACAATGGTGTTCGTTACACACCATGGAACATGCTCTGGTAAAATCCGGTCGCAAAGAAATCTGCTTGATCGAAAACCTGAGGACATATAAACATGGTGTTCCTTTGACCCGAATACCAGAAAACGAACGCATTTTAGTTTTTACATATGATCTCCCTTCAGTCGAGGGAACATGATCTAGGGACACCGAGCCCCAACAATTCTGATTGGTCCGAAACCTAGGGTCAAAAAACACGGTGTGATGAAATCTAGTCACCAACATTTCTGATTGGTTCGAAACCTGGTGTGAAAAAATAATTTTTTGGGGTCAAAAAAACATTTTTGGTAAAAAAATAATTTTCTGGGTCAGAAAACTAAAAAACTAATCATGCCAATCGATTCCCCAACCCCGATTACCTTTGGTCAAACTTTATACAAAATCGTTATTTTCTTGAAAACATGTTTTTTTGACCTTTGACCCCGACGACAAGCAAGCAAGCAAGGACTATTTTTTTTCATATGACCCTCCTTACAGTCGAGGGAATGACTCACCGATGTTTTTTTTACTCTTGATCTATCACCCATCAAATGTTTTTTTGACCTGCGACAAACAAACAAACGGACGGACAAACGCATTTTCATTTTTTCCTTACAATCCTCCCTTCAGTCGAGGGAATATATTCAGAGACTAAAAAAGGTGGAATATTAGTTATTCAAGTTTACCTGGTTTTATATTGTAACTTTGTACTTTAACAATAACCTGTAGACGTGTTTCAAATTCATTAGAATTCAATACATTCAATTTTTTAAACATTGATACAAGTTTTTCAAATATTTTCTCCAAATTTTGATATGTTTGTTCATACTCTTCATTCATCGGTAAATGCAAGATTGGTGTTTGACTATGTGCTTTATATTCAGTTAAATTGTTGCCATTAGAAGTAGAAGAAGAAACAAGAAATTCGCTTGGTATCCACTGATAGGAGCTACGATGAGGTAAGCCCTCGTTGCCTCTCCACGATTTTAAAAATAAAGACATGAAATCAGAATTATGGTTAAAATACATGGTCGAAAAATTCTAGAATTTTGTTAGGGGCGCAACTGTAACCTTTCTTCATCTATACTTACGTAGATTGTTTGTTTGACTCATAATATCCATTAGAATTTTGTGTCACTTCATCAGGTTTATAAACCAGTAGATCCGGATCAATAATATCTTCGACTGTTGATAGATAATCATGAAAATTTTGTCGCTTTTTATTTAATTTATTGAATGTTCTTAATAGTTCGTAACGAATATCCATTCTTTTCTTACCACAAACATTATCACATTGCCATATTGGATGTTCAACAGCAAAATATTTACGAATACAGTCTTTCTGCACCTCTCGGATTATTTCTCTTGGAAATGTCTTAAGAAATGAGTGACCCTCATTATCGCCCAGGTTTTGGTCGTAATTCAGGGGAAACATCAATTTTGTCGAATACAAAAAATGTCGATCGCAAATTTGTCGATAAAATTTGTCGAAAAAAAATTTGTCGATCGACAAAATTTAATTCCAAATTTGTCGAATTCGACAATTTTTATTAAAAAATGTCGATTGTTGTATTATCAAGTATCATTTTGATGAATTTCAATTTCAATTATAATCAACATGGAATGATGTTGGAATCAACTTGGAATCATGTTGGAATCAACTTGGAATCAACTTGGAATCATGTTAGAATCAAGTTGGAATCAAGTTGGAACCAACTTGGAATCATGTTAGAATCAAGTTGGAATCAACTTGGAACCAACTTGGAATCAACTTGGAATCAAGTTAGTATCAACTTGGAATCATGTTGGAATCATGTTGGAATCAAGTTAGTATCAACTTGGAATCATGTTGGAATCAAGTTAGTATCAACTTGGAATCAACATGATTCCAAGTTGATTCTAACATGATTTCAACTTGATTCCAGCATGATTCCAAGTTGATTCCAAGTTGGTTCCAAGTTGATTCCAAGTTGATTCCAAGTTGATTATAATTGAAATTGAAATTCATCAAAATGATACTTGATAATACAACAATCGACATTTTTTGTATTCGACAAAATTGTAGTCACTCGTAATTCAGTAATAAAGAATTAGGATTTGTCGCAATTTTTAATCATTCTCCCGTCTTCGATATACGATCATCTTCGCCATCACTATCAAAGTCGCAGTTTGTTTGTGTCGCCATAATGAAATGAATAAACTAAATTATAAAGAATACAAAGAACACTTTCACCGTTAAAAAAATTTTCTTGTTCGAAGTGAGAACGATTGAGACGGCGTTTACTGTCAGCAACTCGATGTTTTTCGTTGCTTGTTTGACGAAACTGCGTATTTTATATGTTTGTTTTGATCGTTCGTATTAAAAAATAATAATGTAATGCTTTGTCATGTGAACGAGAGTTATTTTCAGGGAAAGTAGAGAGCAATACTCATGACATACTTCAAGTTGCATAATATTATTTGAAAAATGAGAAATAAAGTTTTTTTAATACATTTTCACGGAACAATGGTACAACAGTCAAATAGTTGTGTAATTTCACAACTTTGAGTCATTGAGGATGATTCTAGCAAATTACGATGCGTCTCGATTGTGAGACTCTCTTTTGGGAATATAGACTATGGCTTCAACCACCGTAAATGACGTAGGCTGAATGGCGAACTCGGAGTTCTCTGATCCGCAACTCTTGAGAATATCTCACAATATATACCTACCGTGAGGCTCCTGGAATAAGATCAGATGTGATGCGATCGTAAGAAGATTTATTAACGCAGTTAATAAATCAAAAAGATCACAAATATCACGAAGAGAATAGTGAAGATAACAGTGAGCAAAACTAAGGAAGATCACGACAAACAGTGAAATATAACGAACAACAAGAAAAAAGAAAAACAAGGACATATATAGGAAAATATGAGAAAATCAAAATGCGTAATAGAGAGAAAGACAAAGGACGCAAGCGAGTTGATCATCATGAGAACACGATGATCAACGATGTGATATATCTATAACAGAGGAAAGAAAGAAAACACGTATATCACAAGTTAGCGTCACAATGTGACATCTGTAGACGCTAACAGAAACATAGGTCGATCTGTTTGTTAAGCATATCATATGTGGTTAAATCTATTTAATTCATTTTGGATATATCTCTGTGGATAGATACCATGATTGCAGATAGTTCATACTTGAATTGAATCAATGGATTCTTTTCTCTTTCAACTTGAATTATTTTCTTTGATCAAACTCATCCTCAACGACGTTTACTCATCTTCACTATCGTGAAATGAAACAATGTGATGTTATCTCTTCTCTCTCGTTCATCTCTAAATCCACGTCTCTTTTCACACACAAATATCTATGTTCATCAATTTCAATAGGACGAATATTTACGTTGAATTACTCATGACTGAAACTGCTTAGTAAGAATTGAAAGACAGTGTACTGATTCGGTACATATATTTAATTTAATCGTTTCTGTATGAATAAATAGTCTGAATAGTCCTCTACTTTCGGTGGAAAGTTCAGCTCATTTGGTTAAAGTATAGTGAAGATATTCGATTTCTCCCTTATGGAGTTACTTCTGGGACACTATATATTTGGTAGCGAGCTTTATAACGACGATTCATCGACAACTTGATATTGAATCAAAGTGTCGCGTAACTTTTGATTTTGTGAAAGATGTAAAGCATCTCGAAATGTTTGTCCATGGATATTTTTTCTCATCGGATCACAGCCCTTTTTGATTAACATTTCAATGATTCGATAAGAAGAACGAGAGTTCCTCAGAGCACAATATAATAATGGATCATTCCCTTCCTCATCTAATTCATTGATCAAATTCGGAGATATTGCCAATAATCTTTCTAAACCTTTGCGTTCCTGCCTATCTAATAAAACAAATAAGAGATCTTTTTGTGAAAATACTGATTGGAATGTTGGATAGTTAATGATCGCATAGAATGCGTCGCTATCCTTGCGAGTGCCAACCATAATACTAATCCATTTGCGAACATAAACTTGTTTTTGAAAGAAATCTTCCATAAATGGCTGATGACAAAGAACTTCGACAATATCTAATCGCTTTTCTTTGATTAAATTTCTCAAGAACACCATCATACCACTGTTCCACAGACTTAGTGGCATGGTAGTTCCACGAGAAACTTGCTCTAATATGAGTTTCACCATTTCTATTTGAACGGCTCGAATATAGAGATGATTTGACTTCGTTTTAGTTTCAATCAATCGTTGTAGTATCGCCATTGGAAAGGAACTCCCTTGTATTGATCCATCTTGAACGCCAGTAGAACATGGGAAGAAGTAAATCCAAGATTAATCGGTTGTATTCACCATACATCGTGTTACAACTCATCTGATCCCAGTACGTTTGCGAATTGAAGGTATGAGAGAAAAGAAAATGCTCGATTTTCTCCGTGTAATTTGAGTAAATGACGGATTTGTAAAAAGATCGGGACTTGATATGAGAAGAATTTCAACGATTTGCAAATATAATTTTACGTGTCTTTTCAATTTTCCTGCATCGTTGCATACAGAATTTTGTGAACACCCTCCGTCGATAAATGAATCCACATTGAAATCACCCGAACTACCGAATCTATAATCGAGATATACGCCTTTCTTGAAAACAAGTTTTTCGATTCGTTTTACTGCTTTGATGGTCACGCCTGCCCTCTTAATCTGGCGAAATTCAGTTTCAAGTTCGTGCTCAAATTGAAGAAATTCATTTTCAACGAGTCTTTGACCAGCATATTGAAATGTTCGACGTAGTGAATAAAAATTCACTTCTACTTCGCGATATCTTTGTCGAATGGCATAACCAATCAATGGTCGAAGTATTTCAACTAGTTTCTCTTCACCAACACTCGTCCGAATGGACGTCAGTTGACTGGTAGCAGCTTGTTCAAACTCATCTAAACCATAATATTCCTTCAGTGGTTTCAGATAGAAATAATCTCTGAGTAAATGTAATTGTCGATCGAGAATAATATTGTTCAATCTCTGATTTAAGCCAAGAAACGCTCGGAGAATATGGAAAGCATCACTGGAATATTGGATAATTAAGATTAGAATTTCATCAGGCAAGCTTTCCAAAGTTGAAAACGACATTCTTAATGCGCTCTTATGACAAGACAATAGTAATCTCAAATGATCTTTTCACGGCGTAGTTTTGAGTCGTATCATATGTTTCACTTTCCAAACACGAATTGCGAAAGTATGAAGGCCACATCACTATGCAAATATTTAGTTAATGTTTTGCGTCGCCTCCAACTTCGAGAAAGATAATAAAAGGTTTTTTCTTTGTTTCTCTTATCTCCTTTCACTCCCTATTTCGATGGTACGATAACATGTTACTGGCAAAGAAAATGATTCAGGTTCTTTATTCATCAAAAGATCGGTGATGAAAGTCACTAAAGCATATCGTACTGAGGGTGAGGGTGAGACTAGTTGCCATGGTCTAGATTTCGATTCCTGCTAAAGAATCTCATCAGATGGCTTTAATTCAGACTATGATTCAATAAAGAATCAAATCAAATCTGATTGCATTCTGTATATGGTTATGATCAAAGCTATGGTAATAGTGATTGCTTGTGTAAACTCTCTGATGTTTCTTTTGTTGTTATCTCATTTCTATGGTAATCATGGTGTTCTTGTGCTTGGTTCTTAAATTGTAGACGAGTTGTGGAAATAAATATCAATAGAATATTGCAGGAGTTATCTTTGCGGTAGTAATGATGGTTATTTTTATTTGTGACGGTTTAAGAAGTGATTGTTTTTAGATTTTATGCGAGAGATTTTTCGTTTTCTTCGATATCAGAGAGTTCTATGTTAATTCATTCATCCATAACAATTGAATGGGTTGTTGCGGATATTCAACAAGGTAAAATTAATAACTATTTTATATTCGATATGTTTGTTTGTCGATGAGGGGTAGTCTGGCAAGAATGTATCATTCATCATTGATTATCTTCAAAGTACTACATGATGAATATCGCAAAATTCTTTTGCTTCTGCTTTCGTTGTTGTTTCTTTTCATTTATTTTAGTCATTATCATAAAGGCTAAGTCTAAAAACAATAAATAGTGAGTATACCATCATGTGACGATTGACTAATTTCACGTTTTATCATCATCATCATGAGTCATGAAAACGCTTGTTTTTTCTTGTTCTGTTCTAATGCATTTCATTGACGTAATGATTTATTAAGTAGAATGAAAATACATTTCTTCTCACTTCCTCACGGGGAAATTTCCAACAAAAAAAAGAAAAGAAAAAAATCTATCTTGGAGAGAAGCATTTGATAGATACAATAATATCATGACGGAATCGAAAATTCAACAAGAAGTTACTATTAATCAGTCGACTAATGTGCCGAATTCAATCGATTCACTATTGTCAACAAACTTTTTACTTGGTCAAAGTAATGAATTGATTGACAAATGGATCGAATTGGGTACTGTGAACAAGAATGAAACCAAAGAATCGGTCGATGTAATGCATAAAGCAAAGAAGCCTGTCATTATCGTTTTAACTTCAAATATTGATCAATCTGATCTCGATTTTGAGGAATTAAACGAACAATTACAAAGTATTTCATCGTCAATTGATTGGTACACAGATAAAGATCAATGCATCGATTCTCTTACTGATATGAACGACGTTCATGCTCTAATGATAATATATAACTATTCTGATCTCGACATTATTTCTCTCATTAATTTTATCCCACAAATTCATGTTATCTATCTATTTCATCATAATCATCATCAACTCAATAATGATAACTATGCCATTGGAACTTGGAACAAAAAAGTCAAAAGTGTTTATCATCATATTGAACAGATGTGTTATATACTCAAACAAGAATTCTATCAATTGTCTACTTATTCATCATTTACTTTTTTATCGTCGAATTCAAATTTTTCATTTGATGAACTTGATTCATCATTTATGTATACACAACTATTCAAAGAAATCTTGATGGAAATCAAATATGACAAAAACAAAGCCAAGACTGACTTTATCAAATACTGCCGTGATCTATCGACGAGTATCGATTTCAAATCAAAAGATATCGATCAATTTGAGAAAGAATATCATGAAAATAATGCTATTTGGTGGTATACAAAAGCTAGTTTCTTATATTCCAATGTAAATAAAGCATTGAGAAGCCAAGATATGAAAGTATTGATGAAAATGGCTTTCTTTCTTCAAGATCTTCATCATCATATCGAGAAGAGATACTTAGAAGATAATCATCAATCTAAGGTGATTGTTTATCGTGGACAAGGATTATTCAATAGAAAATTCGAAGAACTGAAGAAGAGTAAAGGTGCTCTTTTTTCATTCAATTGTTTCTTGTCAACAAGTATGGATCGAAATGTGGCATATATGTTAGCTGATAGTATTCGATCGCAAAATGATATGACAGGAATTATCTTTCGAATTGAAATTGATCCAGTTGTCTCTCCAGTTTCATTCATATCTGTAGAAAAACTTGGCAATTATTTAGAAGAACAAGAAATCTTGTTTTCCATGCATAGTGTATTTAGAATTGGTAATATGGAAGAAATAGAAGAACGCTTATGGTTAGTAAATTTAACTATAACAAATGAAAATGATACTGATCTGAAGAATCTCACTGATTTTCTCAGAAAAGAAATCAACTTTGCCGAGGGATGGTTTCGAATGGCTTTTTTTATGGAAAGGATAGGAAATTTCGATGGTGCTTTGGAAATTTATGTTAATCTTTTCGACGCTACTAATGACGACGATAAACAATCACAGCTGGTAGCACAAATAACTATCGGACAGGCGATAATCGATTCATATTTGATTAAAGGAGAGTATGCTTTGGCACGTGACTTTTATCAGCATTTACTAAACTTTTGGCTTCATCATCTGCCATCTGATGATTTGTTAATAGGCTTTTTTTACCAGAAACTTGGACTAATACACGCAGCAACGGGGGAATATTCTGCATCCCTTGAAAACTATGATAAAGCTTTAAAACTCTTTCAAAAAAATGTACCAGCTGACCATCGCTTTTTTGGTATTATGTACCACTGCATTGCCACGACTCAATATCAGATGGGTGATTTTGCATCGGCTTTGATCAATTATCAGAAAACATTGCAAATTCTAGAGAAATGTTTACCTCATAATCATCCAGATTTAGGTCAAATTTATACAAACCTTTCTTCTCTATATCACGCTGTCGAAGAATATTCAACAGCATTGTCATACACTCAGAAAGCACTGGAAATACAAAAGAGGACACTTCCATTAGGACATCCAAGTCTAGGTGTGACTTATAATAGCATTGCTCTTTCGCATCTCTCAATGGGCAACTTTCTCTTAGCACATTCGAACCTACAAACATCTTGTGAAATTTTAGAGAACTCTCAATTTTCTAATAATCCAATAATGATAAAGATATATAATAATATTGGATTTGTACAAAAATCGCTTCACAATTATCAAGATGCACTTTTATACTTTGAAAAAGCGTTTATGATCGCAAATAAGTCTTTACCATCTGATCATATAGATGTTGCCTCATCACATGTCAATATTGGTATGATCAAGAGTGAAATGGGTGATTATCCGACTGCAGTCGAATATTTGAAGAAAGCACTGAAAATATACGAAAAAATACACTTACTAGATCATCCGGAGCATGGTAGAGCATATCTTATTATGGGTTCGGTTTACCATAGAAAAGGTGATTTTTCAATGGCCCTTGTTTATCTTGAAAAAGCTTTTGTCATTCTGAAACAAAGTGTGTCAGCTATTCATCCACTTATTGCTGTTACATACCGAGAGCTTGGTTCAGTACAGCAATCATTAGGAAATTTGTCACTTGCACTTTCTCACTACGAAGGAGCACTTCGAATTCAAAAACAATGTTTTGCAGACCATCATCCAGAACTACTTTCTACTTATCAATGTATTACCGTATTGAAAGCGCTAACAACAGATTTTAACGGATTAACACAGGCTAATAAAAATATGCTTCAAGTACAACAAACCACATTTGCTTTGAATAATCAGTCGCTTGATGATGAAAGGAACGTTACGAAACGCATGATTGGTCAATTGGAACAAAAATATTCTACCATATCTCAAGACTGGGAAAATTTTACTGTAAACATGAAAAATTATGAAACACGAACGCCCTTTCAAAATAATTTCGATTATCGAACAGAAATAGATTTATGTGAGATGTTTAATACTGGTTGTCAGACTAACGAGATACTTGAACAGCAGATAAAACTCGGACCGAAATTGAGATCGAATGGTGTGTTGCCGCCCTTGATTAATAATAGTGACCATCAATTGTTCTTGGAGAAATCCATGGAAATAAATAAACAGAATAAAATGTTTCATATCAAATTGCAAAATTATCATTTAGCATCACAGAATTCATTAAACGGTGATTTAAAAACGATTTATCTAAATGACTTAAAAGAGTATGTGTTGCAATCGTGTGAATCATCCATTAATTTCCTCGACATATGGCAAAGACTTCTTCCGCCAAATGATGTGTCATTGGCTATGGAATATAACCAAGTGGGCATTGATTTGTGTACTGTGAGAGAATATGAAAAAGCACTAATAGTTTTTGAAAAGGTGCGTGATATGCTTTTACAAAGTTGTCCTGTCAATCATCAGTATCTAGCGCATACATACAATTCCATAGCCTTGATTCTTTATGCTGTTGAACGATACCAAGAGGCATTCGACTCTGCAAGAGGGTCAGTCAAATCTGCAATAATTGCTTTTGGATCTGATCATCCAAAGACCCGAGCTTATGAAGAACAATTGCACCATATAGAACAAACACTTTCATCGTAAAGGACGATCGTAATTGACTATACTAGCATTTTATACGCTAAAACTTTCAAAATCTTAACATTTTAAAGTTTTATCAGAATCCAACGTATATCTCAAAGCTTAGTGAGATAACAGGGTGACGGTGATGGTAAGAATGTGTTGGTTCATTAACACCCTCACCCTCAGATTATTTATCCGTTTCTTGTATTTCCAAATATTAGCTAAAAACTGAACAAGACATTTTTTTATAGATCTGATTTTATTATATCAATATAAATCAAATGAGAAACACTTTGTATATTGACATTGAACGAAGAAAGGAAATACATTAATTAATCATTAGAAAAATGTTGATTTTAACAAAATTTAATGTCAATAAAACTATTCAATTTGTTATGATTGTAGTGTAGTTGAAGGTCGAATGTAACAGTGAAGACCTCCATAGGTACGGTTACAATGAAATGAATTAATGTATATAAGCCATTGACATCTGATAATACATGGAAATCGTTCATGCATTTGAGCAATTGACGGAAATTGACTTAGATATAAATAATAATAAGCATATTTTCGATTATAATAAATCTTCAAACTTAATTTCTTAAGATGAGGAATTCGATGTCGAAAACAATCAGCCAGTTTAGCAAAAAAACGATACATAGATCGAATTTAATAAGATTTGGAAAATCAGAAAGAAAGTTATCGAATTGACCATTATGAAAGAAAATACCCTTAGGTCGTTTGATTGTCAAATATTTCATTAATGGATAACAAACATTTGATAATACAATTGAATAAAAAATATTTTTGTTCTCAGCACAAACATGAAGTTGATGTTGATGTTGAAAAAAGAAATTTCTGATAATTTTCAATAGAACATGTTTTTAAATAACGAAATGTACCAGTCAAAATAAATTCGACGAGTTCTGTAGTACAGCATGGTAGACGTAAATATTCTACTAATGGACATCGATTAGGATTAATAAATGCATTTAGTTCATCGAACGATATCATTGTCCACCATTGAAAACATATTCCATAAATATGTAATGAACGAGTATTGAGTAAATTCAAATATTGATATTGAGAAAGATGAGATTTTAATTGATAATTAAAATTAATCGTTAATGAAGTAAATGAATTAAAACAGCATACAGCAGGTTTTAAATGATTGTTTGTTGAAATTTTTAAATTAGGTTGACTTTTAAGTATTAGATTCAGACGAAGATTTAAATCATTCATCAATGAATAAAGTTCATCGGATTTGAAATATTTAAATATTTCAAAAAAAATTTCCATAGGTAAATCTTCTCATCGATACATATCTCTTTTCAAAAACAAAACACCAGAAGAATGAACTAGACATCGTTCGTTATATCGATGTGTTTCATCTCATTCGTCGATTAGTTTAAAAGCGTTACTTATTCAACATTTGATACAAAAGAACAATGCTTATATATGTCAGTGTCTCATTAAGATTCTAATTGGTCTGCTTTGATAAATCCATAGATTTTTAATTTATACAACCGTTACTCGACCATTCAAATACGAGTCGATAAAGTTATAAACAGTTTTGTACACAAGACGAGATTTCGTAGAAAGCTGCTCATAACTCTTCGACCTTGAAATTATTTTTTCCATCACGGATCGGAAGATCAACAGAGATATAGTCTGATGACAGTATACTAACAAGTACTCGAACATGACGTCGATCTCGGGATTAATCTGAGATTTGACGTAATCTTAGTTTGGTTGCTGACACATACTTTAATTATTGAGATGGAAATAATGAATTTATAATAAAACAAAAAAAATAAATAATCCGAGATAAATATCAAATTGATTATATATTTCATTAAAGCATAAACGAATATTATGATATAAACTAAGTAACATTTCATTTCTTATCAAATAAAAGCAGGTTCAACTCTTGTGATTAACTTTGTGTAGTTATACTGTTGTCACATTGATTTTCTTTTTCTTCTTTCTAATATATTACATCAGAAATTTGACAATACGTGATACAATAAACTTTAACGCTGTAATTAAATTTGTTGAAAAATGAATAAATAATGATAGATTTAGTGGGATCAGATTTAATGCTGAGGACATCGCATAAAATGACTTTTTTTGAAGTGTGCTATAAAAAATAATGGAATTCCTGTGAGTAAATAATAAAAATAAAAATCAGTGAATGTCATTGTATGTTCACGGAAAATTTGTTTAACAAATATACCATAGTAATTAACGGTTCTTATTGTTTGCTATTTGAAACGATAATTTTGAACCGTGAAAGTCAGACCTGAGGGTGAATATTTCCATCTATTCCCTCACCCTCATCTTCAAGAAACAATAAACGCATGGTCTTCATTGACGAGATCGGTCAAACAAAAGACGATATGAGCAAATCAATATTTATGGTACAGGCCCGTTTCATCGACAGTTACACTTCGGCCTCATCCTCACTTTTCGATGCACCTTTGAGATAACATAGTCAAATTTGTATTCTTCGATGAAACGGGAAGATACCAATATTTATATATCGGCATATGTAAAAAAAAAAAAGAAAAGAAAGTATCATTTAGACATATCATACAATAAATATGAACTAGTCAATTGTTCATTTGAATAATTTACTTGATGAAATTCTGCTAATTATTCTAAAACGATTATAGAATGTTCGAGTACTCTACGCTACATGATCCGATTTTGACCAGAAATTTATTACTAATGAATGGATTATCGAATAATTCAATCGGTCCATTATCTAATGTAGTCTTAGATCGATTTTGTTCACAAATTCTACCTAAAATTCATCATCATCATCATCATCATATTCAACAACTTGAGCTGGAATTATCAACTATGGAACGGATACTTTCGACGACAAACTATCCTAATTTACTTGAATTTAGTTTATATCAATTGCATGCTGAAACAGCTAGATCTCTTTTCACAAGTAAGACATACTTGTTTCATTACACTTATTTCAACAAGACGAAATATTGATATTTGCAGAAGCAAGATAAGTTGATTATATCAACAATTAAAGAATAAATAAATTCATTTGATTACTGAACTGTTTAGATCAATCTACTTTAATTCATACATATAGAAACCAAATCGATTCACTTGTCATTGACATGAATCAATATGAAGACAAAGGTAGATGTTTAGATGTAAATTTATTTCTATTTAGGCATATTAACAATATTCCCTATGTTAAAATGTTTTCGTTTCGGTATATCTTTCGATTTGTCACAACGATTATCCTTTCATCAATCACCTGCACAGTCCTGAAAGGATTAATGCTAGAAAAATGAAATATGTTGGTCTATCTCTTGTTTATTATTCATCTTTAATTCGAGAAATTCTTGGTGGAAAAATTCAAAGTTTATATGATCTTACAAGAAATAATGTTTGAAGAATTTCCCACGTTTTGATAAAGAGAATCTATTAAGAAATTTTAAACTGACAGATACATTGACAATATTAGCATGGATACTTGCACAACGTAAGGATTTTATTCTGATATTAAGTAGAATAAAATCAGCTTGAAAACAAAAGGAACTAATTCCAATAATCTCATCGATCGAATTTTAAGTTATATTTTTGAGAAAACGTCAACCCTTCGAATAATATAACATTTTATTTAATATAATTAAAAAAATCACAAATAGATATATTCTCTCTTTTAGTGAATAACACGATCATATTTTCTTGTCAAACCAAATAAATAATTTAATTTCATGTAAATAGATATTTGGTGACTCCATTTCATCATCCATATATTTTTTGTAAATATCTTCCTTATAAAATATTAAATTAAGTTTTTTTGCTTCATTTTCAAATCGAGAATAGAATTCTTTTAGTTTACATCCATAATTTATTGTTACTTTTAAAATAGATAATTTTGGTAAATATTTCATTCTAAAGTCTGATTCACCAATAATTAATTGTTTTAAATGAAGAGCTGAATTATATATATAAGGAGAGTCTAATCTAGTTTCATCCTTGACATAATGAATATTTAAATATTTTAAAATCGGTAGATATTTTAATAATTGAATTAATTTATTTAAACAGCATTTAGAAATTGTTAAATTAATAATTAATGAAGTTTTTTCAATGTTTAGCCTGAAAGGTAACATTAGAGTTTCTACTGATAATGTTTGTAATTTTGAAAATAATAGATCAGTTAAATTGACTTTATAATATGAACCTACATCATTTTCATGTAAAGGCAAAAATTCACAACCGGCTAATGGAAATATAGCTTTAACTTGTCGAAGATTGGAAAATTGATCAAATGAAAATAATGATAAAAATATTTTTGTTTGAAAAGATTCAGATTTACTTGATAATTTTAATGAATAAATTTGTTCTTTTAATTTAGGATTTAATGAGAGTTTTTTGCAAAAGTAATCAAATACTGATTTATTAACATCTTGAAAATGAATATATAATGGAATATTGTAAATAAGATTATTAATACGATTGTTTAATTCATCAAATGAATAAAAAATATCAAATGCATTCAAATATTCAAAACATTTAAGTAATATTTCATTTGGTAAATATTCAAATTTTGCAAGAGTTTCTATATCATCCATTATAAAAAGAATATAAATGTTTTAAAACAACGTGTACTTATCGTTGTTTTAGTCTTCTCTTACAAAACAGAAACAATTAGTTGTATAACATTAACTGATAAGTAACTATTTATTTACCTGTTTTGATATTATTGTTAAAATGAAAGATAGATACGAGAATGTTAACATACCAATTCTTTATATATAATAAACAAATTTTATCAAATGATGTGTCTTTTAACACTTTGTCAACTGTAAAGTCAATCAGAAGAAATACAGTTTTCGCGCAACGAGTAGACCGCAAGCTTTGAGACAAAATGTTTCTTCATTTTTCCACCGATTAAAATATACATATATATTACATTATAGAGAAAAACAACTAGCTAGATTGAACATCATCTCTGTAATACTTTCAATTTATTAATTTTTTTTCTTTCATTGACACCACACTAAATTTAATTCATAAAATGTCTTCGGAGAAGGAACCCAAACAAGGTCAACATAAAGAAACAACAGCTGAATTATCAGACGATGATGTGAATCCCGATGTTCAAAAAATGAAAATAAAGCGTCGCCAAGCAAAGTGGCATTTTCCTATCTTGAGGGTGAAGGTGAATGTTAGTGAAGACAACCACTGCGCGTTCTCACAAAGTTGGATGATTGTGGTGGTAGCATAAAATACTAATACTCCTTTATCATTGATGTGCTAGCAATCTTATCAATATGTCAAATCTTCTCCTCGGTTTATCTTGTGTTGTTCCAAATAAAGCTAAATAAGAATGTATTTGTAAAATACTAGTTGATTTATCAAGTTATTTCTGCCTTTTATTGTTCTACAATTTTTTCCATTCCAAGTGTATTTTTGTCCTAAAACATGTTAGCGTCTACAGATGTTACATTGCGACGCTAACTTGTGATATATGTGTTTTCTTTCTTTCCTGTACATTCACACATATCATATAGTTGATCATCATCTTTTCATGATGACCAACTCTATTGCGGCCTTTCTTTTTCTCTTAATTGCGCATTTAGATTTTCTCATTTTTTCCTATAAATGCCCTTGTTTTTTCTCCTTTTCTTTGTTCGTTGTAGTTTTGTTGTTTTTCACTAGCTTTTCTCTTTGCTAGGTCGATTTTCCTTTTCGTGATTTTCTGTGATTTTTCATTTATTAACTTCGCTAATAAATCTTCATATCATCACATCACACCTGATCTTTTTCAAGAACCTCACGGTAGGCATTTTCTTGTGAGATTGTCTCGAGATTTGCGGATAAGAAATCCCCGAGTTCGTCATTTAGCCTACTTCATTTACGGAAGTTGAAGTCATAGGTTATATCCTCAAAAGAGAGTCTCACAGAATAACACAATCGAAGAGTGCTATACACAGTTCGGACGTGGTCAACCTCAGGTACTCTCCCAGGAGGGCAAAAATATCATTACTTCTGCAAGTGTTGTCAGAGGGAGTGGCTCCCGAAAGGTTGCACGGGAAATTTTGAAGAAAACAGGACAATGAGGGAGTCATGTGACTGTTTATAATGAACGCCATCGACAAAGATTAAAACCTTTCCATGTGATTGCAAAGCCATTGAAGACAAATACGCATATTGATGATCGCAAATGGCTTGCAAACTTTGTTGTTGATTGGACTGAAGAAGATTTTCTGCATCTCGCATCTTCAGACGAATTTTATATTTATGTAGTAAGAAAACCAAACCACCAAAATGACAGAATTTGGGCAAAAAGTATCGAAGATATCAGCATCGATGAAAGGTATCGTGAAATTATTTTGCAACAACATGTAATTCCATTTCGCTATAATCCAGTTAATATTCTTGACACAGATGAAGTTATATTTCTTCATGATAAGGCATCCTGTATGAAGACTAATGCAACACAGCATCTTTTGGAAGATGAAGGGATAAAGTTCTGGGAGAATTCGATTTAGCCTGGCAATAGTCCTGATATGAATCCAGCGGAAAACATTGGTGCAATTATTAAAGATAAAGCTGAAGAATTAATGTCAGGTGAAGATCGTCAAAACAGATATAACTATGATATTCTCAAAACAAACGTTGAGGATACACTCAAGGATCTCGAAAATGATACGGATCTTTTTATTGATGTGTTATGTTCAATGAGAAAAAGATCTGATGCTCTCGAAGCTGCTGGAGAAGAACATACAAACATCTGAACTTTGTCACAAACGCTTATTTGTGAGCATTCTATATTGCTAATAAATTGGAAATTCCATGATCCACAATTTGATTCGATGAGTGGTACGATAGTTTTTTGCTAGACTCGAAATTGTATAATTTATGACATTTTCATGTGTCCAAAATATTTTGATAATTGCCTATGTATTGTTTATTTTAATTAGGCTCTTAGACGCAGTTTTTGACCGGCTTTAATCTCGTATAAAATAGTTGATTATATCATTGATTCATTATGTCGCTAGGGAGGAGGGGCGTAAAGGTTTTTTAACACCCTATATCTGATATGATCAAAAAAGACTAAAAAATGAATGTATCATAACTTCCCGCCAGTACGTTCGATTGAGCTGGAATTTTGGGTTTCTTCCTAACATGATATGGTGTACCTGGTATGAAAATATCAGCCAAATCGATGATGGCCATTGAGCAAAGTTGGATGTGGCTTACATACAATGCCTTCTAGAAAACTCCTGACTTATAAATTATCGATTACTTTTTTTCACTTTTTTCCAAACATATTTTGATGATGGCGTAAACTCTTTCTGTAACATTGTTGATCCTGTTGAATAAAACAAAGTATATCGAATTTTTTTGTGCAAATGTGAAGGTAATGTGATCCGATCTGTTTGTCTGTAGATGTGTCCATGAATAAATATTTGTTTGTTTCTCTTATGGCGTAGCAGTATAAAAACAGAATGGCTCGTATTATTTTCAGATTCATTTTGTTAACGTATTACCTGAAGGATTCGAAAAATGTCATTGGAAATGTTACCTGATGAACTCCTACTGATGATTTATTCATGTATAAGTCCCTTCGATATTCTTCGAGCGTTTAACAATTTAAATCATCGTTTGAATAATACAATAAGTAACTATCGAAGCCATATCGATTTGACTAAAATTAGTATGGCTCAGTTCAATATCTATTGCGAAATGTTACTTCTACCAAGTTTCGGTCGGCAAGTACGCTCGATCATTCTCTCGAATCAGAAACCAGTAGTTCGACAATTGGCACTTTTTGAAGAACAAATGCGCCATTTGGATCTCACACTACCCAATTTGGAACGTCTCACATTATTAAATGATTCCAGCGACCATGTGAACTTATATTTACTCAATGTTCCCTTGTTACAAAAACTAACTGAACTAATGATAACATTTCATAATATACGTGAAACAGAAGCAGATCCTTTGTTCACGTATTTAGTTAAAAAGTTAATGCGTGAAAAACATACACTAAGAAAGATATCTTTGATAAACACTGGTTATTTGATTCTTAACAACACACATGATTTTATAAACGAAACAGTCACACGTCTAACAATTGAAATAAATCAAACAAATGAATTACTTTTGATTATTCATGGTTTTCATTGTCTTGAATACTTGAATGTTCAGGTGAATGAACTTAAAGATTTTGGTATATACGGGTACGTTATTTAATTAAACATTCTCCTATACGATATTATCAGCTATTAGTTGACATTGATCGAAATTAAAAGAAGGTAAAAGTATGCTCTTTTATTTACAGCCCATGGAATCAAGGTAAAGAAATGAAAATAAATTCATTAACTCTCATCGACTTTCGCCTAAAAGCGATATTCCAAAAAGACTTATTGTCGTTTGACGATTTTGAATGTTTACTCATAAACCTGCCAAATCTTCAGCGTTTTGAATACGAATTAAGCTATGAAGTTGGTGAAGATGATATTGAGAAACTTGCTTATATCGATGGCAAACATTGGCATCAGATGCGCACAAAACTCTGTCATCTTCTAGATTTTAAGTGCATGATTCAATGTAATTTAAAGTCGTCAATTAATATTGATACTGTTTGTGACGATATTCGTGCATCATTTTTCAATTTGCCTGAATGGTCTATTGATATTCAATTTCCTTCTTACAATTATTCAACAAATGTACATGTATACACAAGCTTTCC
The DNA here is from genome assembly GCA_022393335.1 of Macrotrachela quadricornifera. Lineage (NCBI taxonomy): Eukaryota > Metazoa > Rotifera > Eurotatoria > Philodinida > Philodinidae > Macrotrachela > Macrotrachela quadricornifera. Next base: position 393,943 of record JAJEKB010020868.1, on the reverse strand, counting down.
ACCACCTCTGTCAAGTGATCATTTAGAATTCTATCTCGATGATTTAAGACAACTCAATGGGCAACAAATCATAACAGCAATCTCACACGTCAGATATTTGCGAATAGAATGTAGTACCTGTAAAGTTGAAGACGATGGTAACCATTATTCGTCTTTCGCATTACCAAATTATATTTTCTCCAATTTACACGAATTATCTGTAGGAGCTGAAATTCCAGACTTTTCTGATTCATTTCTCAGAATGTTTCTGGAACAACTTTTTTGCCGAACTCCAAATCTGAATTCGATTAGCATCGACAGCGATACTGATGGACATCAATGGTATGATATTGTTGAATTCTTGTGCTTGTTTCATAGGTTTTTGACACATATCAACGAATGCAATATTAATTGTGGAGAGCATCCTGATGGTGCAGATATATCGAATCTGGCTCGTTATCTCCCTTCCTTAACATCGCTATCGTTGTTTGGTGCTCATGAAGATGGGGCTCAAATAGTTGACTTGTGTCTTACTCATATTAAACATCTGACGTACCTTCAAATAGATTTGTTCATGTTCACGCCCACAGACAAAGCAGGTCGCACCATACATATTCGCAATTGGCTCAAGCAAAACACATTTTTAGGCAGCTCAATATCCGAAAAACCATTCGAAGCCAAATTAATTGATTGCTTATTAAGAATATGGTTTTGAATTACAGGTGAGATATGCTACTTAATTCTGCTTCGAGTAAATCGTTTGATACTGCACCAATTTTCAGTGCTTTTTAAAGCTTGTATAATGTCTATCTTTTTTCTTTTTAATTTTACAGTCAAAAAGAAGGGATATTTGTGAAGTTGTTTTATGCGAACGTCTCTTGCTTCTCTTGGAATGGACAAAGATCACTATGATACTACAACTGCACCACTTGTGCCACCACCAATGACAATAAAATCGTATTCAATGACATCATTATTCTGTATCATCTTTTAAAAAAAAATAACAAACGTTTATCACACGACGGATTTATTAAAATATCAATATAAAATATTTGCGTCAAATTTTTAATAAAATTACAAGTAACGCTCGTCTGAAGACTCGCTCAGCTCTTTCTCGTAGAAATCGTGTTTCTAAATTACCCTCAAGCTATTCATTTATAAAATTTTAAAAAATCGAAGTCAGATTCAAGTTCCTGGACATTAACGGCCGTTGACCAAACTTCATAAAAAACAAATGCTTTTTATTAAAAATTTGTTGTTTCTTTAAAAAATTGATCGTCAAACAGTTTTTATGCAACTGACTTCAGATTCGGATTCCTCGTCCTTGATTACCGTTCGGTCAACCCTTATAAAAAATTTTTTTTTTGTAAAGAAAGTGATCCTTTGTGTAAAAAAATGGATTCTCAAAAGAATTTTAAAAAATTAACATCAGATTCGAATTCCTCGACCCCGATTACCCTTCGGTCAACCCTTATAAAAAATTTTTTTTTGTAAAAATAGTGATTCTTTGTGTAAAAAAATGAATCCGAAAAAAAATTTTAAAAAACTAACATCAGATTCGGATTCCTCGGCCCCGATTACCCTTTGGTTAAGTTTTATAGAAAATATGAATAAAATGTTTTTTTGACCCTGCGGACAGACAAGCAAGCAAACAAACAATTTATGTTTCTAAGACTCTTCTCTACGAGAAAGAGAATAACCAGAACGAAAACTACTAAAATGTAATATTTGCTTATTCATCATCATTTTTCTATCGTTAAATCAATCCGCCTATATATACTTCACACACGTTTTTTTTGGCGAGTGATTGTTCTATCTAAGAAAGAAAAGAAACACATGACCAGTACTGCACAAGGTATATCTTATGATAAGACAAGAATAGGCGAAAACGAAGAAAAAAATTCTAATCAAACGGGCAAGCAGTCAATGAAAAATATTTCGATTGAAAATAAAATACCAACATAAGTAAAGTCTATTACGCTAATGCTCTGTTCCTGTTTCTTAGTCACATGCACTATTTTCTTTGGCTATTTTCTGAATGTACATTGTAACAAGCCTTGACTGATTAATTTACTAGCATCATATCGAAAAAATCGGGGGTGCCTTTCGATAACCCAAAATGTTTAGAATCCCAGTCAGATGAACTTTTATTCATCGTCAAAAGTCAATTCTCAATATATTATGTTATATATGATCGAAATATATACGTAAAAAACATAAGAGATAGTCTTGATATTTTTTTATAAATAAGGGAAGGGGTATACTTGGAAAAGCATCAACACTAAGTTTGGTGACATTTTGCCTTATATTGACAAACGAGGATTGGTAGATGCTTCAGGTGATGAAGATACTAATTTGGTAAAGAAAAATCATGCTTGAACTGATACAAGTACTAATCTTTTTTTTCCTCTTTATTAGAATGATTCCATGGAAGTAAATCTACGACAAGTCGCTATTCAAACGAATTCGAGTAATATGAATTTGAATCCAGAAGTTTTGTTGTGTTTGTCAAGAGAATATTGCAGCAAGATCAAAGACTGTATCTTCCGAAGATCGTTACTTAATTGTATTGAAAAAAAATGTATTTATACCTGAAGATGCACAGTGCTGTCCTGACCATCACATTGAAAACCGATTTAAACCAGAAGCGATTGATCAGATTGCACCATTTTCTGTGCAGATAAAAAATTATGTATCGTGGGAAGAAACGATTCGATTTTGATACTTCTGATTCTATGTCGCACGAAGAATTTCGAACGTTAATAAGTCTTGGCATGAGTCAATTTTATGATCTTATTGGAAGAATTTTCCAGATAAGCATTCGTAATTCATTGAATAGATCGATTCGTACTGCAGTTGGAATTTTGTTATGCAAGCTACGACTTAGTTTGTCGAACGAATTACTATCGATACTATTCGAATTGTCTGACAGGAGAGTTGAATCACTAGCTGTTGAAAGTGCAAGGAATGCATTAATGTCCGAATTTGTACCATTAAATGTGGAATTTAATCACACCTCTCGGCGGGAAATAATTAATCAATATACGACAAATATTGCTAAACAACGGATGTGTGGAAATGATGATGATACAGCAGTAGTTGTTGTTGACAGTACGTATATTTACATAGAGGTAAAGAATAAATTATTCACTTCGCCATTCTATTAAATCGCTTTTTTTGCACTGGAAATCAAGAAGCATTCTTTATTGAAACCAATGATGATCGTTTTCATAACCGGCTACATTGTTGAGGATGATGTTTTCGTGGTCGCTAAAGGCTTTAGAGATTCAGTTAGTGCGAAGGAAGGTTTAGGTCTAGAAGTATCTATGTCACCATTTCTCAATGGTCGTCGCCAATTCTCATCTGCTTAATCGAATCAATCCAAATGTATAACAAAAGTTCGGTGGATTGTGGAGGCAGTTAGTGGACGATTAAAATAATTTAAATTTTTCACCAATACCGTCCAAAATTCGTCGTTACCATACTTAGAAGCATAAATGTTAATTGTATGCTCTTTGATTAATCGATATTAGGAGTTGATGGGGACTTTGATTTTGTGGCAAAATCAAATAAAACCAAACTTTATTTTTAAAGAATAGAAATGTATATATAACTTTTGAGCAAATATAAAATTTACATATTTAAGCCTATGAACACAGTCACCACAGTTGTGTAAATGAAGGCGTATGTGAGGTTATAGTGGTATTACCCAAGCAGACAAGACCTGTGAAAAAACGCGTTTAAACGCACAGT
>JAJEKB010020868.1:348525-389811 GCA_022393335.1 Macrotrachela quadricornifera | reverse complement strand
ACTGTGCGTTTAAACGCGTTTTTTCACAGGTCTTGTCTGCTTGGGTAGCGGTGTTACACAGTATTTATTTTATGTATTCTCTTTCTCGTAGAGAAGAGTCTTAGAAACATAAATTGTTTGCTTGATTGATTGATTGTATGTCCGCAGGGTCAAAAGAACATCCTATAAGATTTCAAGTCCGAAACAGGTGTTTTTCGACCTACTGATGACATCTCGGTGGTGGATATCGAATACCATCGTAAATGATGATGGTACATGCATTGACAATGGATGTTAGGAATTGGTGAGGTTTGGTATTTTTCATCATGAATAGGTGTTTTTCGACTAACTGAGGACATCTCGGTGATGGATGATGAATACCATTGTATATAATGATGGTACATGCATTGACAATGGATGTTAGGAATTGGTGAGGTTTGGTATATTTCATCATAAATAGGTGTTTTTCGACTAACTGATGACATCTCGGTGGTAGATGATGAATACCATTGTATATAATGATGGTACATGCATTGATCAATGGATGTTAGGAATTGGTGAGGTTTGGTATTTTTCATCATAAATAGGTGTTTTTCGACTAACTGAGGACATCTCGGTGGTAGATGATGACCACCATTGTATATGATGATGGTACATGCATTGATCAATGGATGTTAGGAACTGGTGAGATTTGGTATTTTTCATCATAAATAGGTGTTTTTCGACTAACTGATGACATCTCGGTGGTAGATGATGAATACCATTGTATATGATGATGGTACATGCATTGATCAATGGATGTTAGGAATTGGTGAGGTTTGGTATTTTTCATCGAAAATAGGTGTTTTTTCACGAAATGATGATTTCATCGTGGTGGGTGATGAACACCATTGCTGATTATTATTCTCTTTCTCGTAGAGAAGAGTCTTACAAACAGAAATTGTCTGCTTGCTTGATTGCTTGCTTGTATGTCCGCACCAAGTGAAAAAAATATTTTCTTAATATTTTCTATAAAACTGAACCGAAGGGTAATCGGGGTCGAGGAAGTCGAATCTGATGTTAGTTTTTTAAAATTTTTTTCGGATCAATTTTTTTACACAAAGGACCACTTTTTTCGCAAAAAGAAACTTTTTGATAAGGGTTGACCGAACGGTAATAGAGGACGAGAAATTCGAATTTGAAGTCAGTTGCATTAAAATTTTTTGAACCTCAATTTTTTGAAAGAAATGACAAATTTTAAAATAAAAAGCATTTGATTTGATGAAGTTTGGTGATGGACAGTTGCGGTGAAGAAACTTGAATCTGACTTCGGTTTTTTGACTTTTATAAATGAATAGCATGACGGTAGTTTAAAATCATGATTTCTACGAGAAAGAGCTGAGCGAGTCTTCGGACGAGCGTTACTTGTTTATTTAGTGGTTTATGAAAATTGTTATAAAGTAATACCACTATACCGCTAATACCGCTATACCGCCTTAACGCATATATTGCTATTTATGTATTTTATTTTGTCACAAAATAGTTTTTTCTTTATTAAAATGATTTTGTTGCAAAATCAAACTCCCCAACATATGGATATTAGTCCCCTATGGTAACTTTTACTCCAAAGATGGAGAGAACAGGACGCCAAACGCTGACATTACTCAATCAAAAGAGAACATTTGAAGATGTAATATAATTCATGTGATCTAATTAATCTTTTAATAATTATCTTTTTTTAGTTTCTTCGACGAAGTCAATTGATCAAATCTCCATCGAGATGGGAAACTATTGACCATGAAGGCATCTTAACTACATTTCCTGTCTTATCTGAAGGCGAGATCGGTGACATTACGCTCAGTCATTTTCTTTTCAATTTCATTTATTCTAGTTATGCAGGATTTTCTTCTATTGAAGGAGTTTTTCAATTGAAACGTGCATCTTATGTGGAGGAGCGATGTTCTACTACAGACCTGACTGGAGTTGTTGATTACACTGTCCAAAGATCGAAAGATTATTCCAACTTAATTCGTGTACCAACTCGATCAGCTCATAGTGCTCGAACAACCTACCATCCAACGATCGAATTCTCAGCTGATCGAATAACAAATTGGTGGTGCGATTGCCCAATAGGAAATCGATATATTAGTTGTTGCAGTCGTATTGCCAGCGCAATTTAGTTCTTATCATTCGAACGATTGCAAACCGAGACACGTCGGATGTCGTCAGGTAGCTATATCAATATAGTAACTGATGCTAACCAGCTATCGGATTTCTACGACACAACGGATGAGGACGATTAGCTTTAGAACCAACATCATATTGTTTATATTTTTTTTCAAATAAATTGACAACTTATTTTGAATAAGTAACATGATAGAAAAACATAAATTCGCGAACTATGCTATTACACTTCCTCTACTATACCTGACCTATCCTCGATTATTCTAATATATTAATGTCTGTTAATTTCCTCTTAAGCACTCATCAAGACTAAAAACAGAAACTGCAATCTTTTTCTCGCACAAGCTAGGTCATATATCGCCAGATTAATTGTTGACTTCGTGAGAGGGACCTATATTTTTATACGTCATAAGATTGTCACAACCTATAAATCTACTCCGACCAACGTTTAAAAATAAATTATTATATATAGATTTGTAGAGCTTGACTAGATCTTTCATCTGGATGAGAAAGAAAAGTGGCGGACATCTTTTTAGTACAGGCAAATAGTGCATTTCGTGAAAAAAATCGATATTTTCATATAAAATAGGATATTTGGCGCCCAAAAAATTACCTAAGTCAATGTGTAAAAATTAATTCTTATATAGGGTTTTGTAGAGCTTGATTTGTTCTTTCACGTGAATGGGAAAGAAAAATGAATAATGTCTTATCTAAAAGAGAAATATTTAATTAAGATATGTATCCACCAGTAGTATAGATGAAATGATTGATGCAGTCGATGACCCATAACTTTGAATGAAAATAATTTTCTCATATGGCAAATAAGTTTTGACACTTAATCAAAGTTTTTGAGAGAGAAAAAAATCAACTTTTTGGAATGGGCCGATTTCCCATCTTATCGTCCCCCTCCTTAAACCGATAATAAATAACTTTGGATATTATCAGAAAAACTAAAGTATGTATGCATGAAATCGCACAGAATATCGATTATTAAATTACAATATTTACTGATTTCAAGGGTATGGACTGACCTTTAGCTATGAAGAATCAGAACACTTCAAAGAAACTCGATTGCCAAATTACTAAAGGATATTGTTCACCTAAAGCTTAGATAGAGATTTTCTTCATTCTAGAAGACAACATCAACAGTAATACAGGTGACGAAATTTTGGTCATTTGTTTGAATCCACCTAGTCACGATGTTAGAGCTAAAGAATGTATGCTGGTATTACAATTAATTATTTTGTCTTCATCATCATAAAAAAACAAGCAGACGACAGTGTAGCCATAAACATTACTCTAGCTATACTAAAAGTAATGCAATATGATTTGGCATACGATAATTTTACGTGTATGATACGCCAAAGAAGATTTATTCATTTAGGTATAGGACGGTTTCGGAGGTAATAAAGTCACACATTAGCAAACCACATTATGAAAAAGTTGCCTGCTACAATAACAACGTTTATTCAGAATATGTCAAAAAACTCCACAAAAGTAGCGATAATCGATCTTTATCAATATAGAAAAATACAACATCATTGATTTTCTACGTATTGTCTGATTTAATTTAAGATATAGGTTTCCACATGTTTCAAAAACTTATGTATTACTCGTTAGTACAAGATTTGTAATAAATATGAATTTCAAAAGATATTTTACAATACATAATGATTATTCGGTTTGGATCATTTTGATCTAACTGGAATGCCAAATTGCTAAACAATGTTGTCCATCTAAAACATATTCGAAAGTTTTCGATATGTTAAACAAGGACAATATCACTTAAAATACCGCTAGCCAGATCGGCAATCTGTGTTTGAATTCACGTGCTCCTAATATTATAACGAAAAAATGTCCACCATTATTAAAACTGACTCCTTCACGTCCAGCATCATCAGAAGAAGAGAACGACTTTTCAAAGATTCCAGGAGCTGTTGCAGATGCTGCAAAAATGCTGAATCATGGTTCGATACATACAGATTTTTTTGAGGAGGTAGTTCATGCATGCAATCCAAGCGAAATTTATGCATTTAGCTGTGTAACCGATCCTTAAATTAATAAAATCATGTGTCGCCAAACACGTTAATAAAAAAACTGATTCCCGTAATAAGAATGCTGATCCAAATTATGGTAAAAAAGTCAAAGCAGCATTAAATGATTTCTATGTATTTCTATCGCCTGCTAGGAAGGTTCTTAACTTTCACAGGGTCCTACGACCACTCTCGAGTAGTTGTAGGGGGCGTCTCTGGGCTGCTAGTAGCCACTCGTCTGGTCATGAGGCTAGCAACTTCTAGCTGGACATTAAACAATACTTGCTAACGAAAGGAAACATAATAGATGCGTTAACGCACAAAATCATGTCTTCTTCGGCGGATGGAACGTTAGATCCTGTATAAAGCAATCAAAGAGGGAAATAATAATCAAACAATTAAAAAAATACAAAATACAAATAGCTGCGTTGAGTGAAACGTGTATGTGTGATGCCGGTGTAAAATTAAGAAGCGACTATACGATGATATATTCAGGCGCACCATACGACAAAAAAACACGAAAAGCTCATGGCGTGGCAATCTGTCTCAATCCGATTGCCACAAAAGTTTGGAAGGATTCAGGGAGCGAATGGGTACCAATAAATGAACGAATTATTAAAATTCGACTCTACTGTGCACCAATTCACATCACTGTTATTGCAGTTTATTCTCCTATTAATCCAAAAACGAAACTTATGAGCGATGAAAGTGATAAATTCTATAATGATCTACAAGATACAGTAAAAGAAATATCACCAAAGGATATGATCATCATTATAGGTGATCTAAATGCGAGAGTTGGCAACGATGAACAAATACGACATCAACACGTGAAAAGAAGCGGTATAGGACCATTTACAGTTGATATAGAAAACGAAAATGGGACGAGACTTATCGATTTCTGTGAGATTAACAACATCATAATCTCTAACACATTTTTCAAACATAAACTAGTGCATCAAACATCATGGATGCATCCAAGAGATAAAAAGTGGCACATGATTGACTATACTCTAGTAAATAAAAAGTTTAGATCAAGCGTTGAGGATGTCCGTATGCTGAGAGGCGCAGCAGGGTCAATAGGCACTGACCATCATCTGATGCGTGCCAAGATTAAAATTCATCTGAAAAGCAGAAGAAAAAATGTCAATCCGAAGAGAGTAAACGTTGATAGTGCTAAGCTAAAAGATGACAAACTACTAGAAACGTTTCAAAAAGATCTTCATGACATATTAGATACTGCAAGTGATGACACAATCAACATTGATCAAAGATACGAATTATTTTTGTCACAGATAAAAGAAAAGGCCAAATATCATTTTCCTGTTGACAAAAACTCGAAACGAAAAAGGAAAGAATGGTTGACAAGCGAAATTTTAAAAGTTATTGACCAAAAATCAGTAGCATTTGTTGAGTGGCAAAATAATCGTGGCTCTAAATTGGAGTCTAAATTTCATAAAAACTATAAACGCCTGCGAAAAATAGCGAAAATAATGACGGAACACCGTCAAGAAGAATACTGGGATGAAGTATGCGAAAATATAGAAAAATCGATCAAAAATAATGATCCTATAACGGCTTTTTCCATCATTAGACGTCTCAGAGGAGGAAGTAAAAGAGACGAAAATATGCCGGTACAAGATAAAAGTGGTAAACTACTGGTTAATTCAAAAGATACTTTAAAACGTTGGCGTGAATTCTTCTATGAAACACTCAACGTCACCTCATCAATAGATCAAAATCTTATTGATCTGATTGAAACACCGACTATTTCAATAGCTGAAGAGCGACGGCTAAATGCTCCACTATCTATTGACGAAGTGAGAAAAGCACTAAGTCGAATGAAATCTAGGAGAGCCCCAGGTAGTGATGAAGTCACAGTTGACATCCTAAAAGCTGGTGGTGAACCGATAATACGATGGTTGTTCGAATTCTTTACTGATGTATGGGAAAACGAGCATATGGTAAATGAATGGAACATGACAACCCTAATTAAACTGTATAAAAATAAAGGTGATAGGAAACTTTGCGATAATTATAGGGGCATCGCACTACTGAATACAACTAGTAAAATATTCTCACGAATTATACTCAACCGTATTCATGATCTAGTAGAATGCAAACTATTAGAAATACAATCTGGTTTTAGACCAAACAGGTCAACTATAGATCAGATTTTTACTTTAAAGATGACCATGGAAAAAAGAAGAGCATTCAATAAGCCATTATTCATGTGCTTTATTGATATTACGAAAGCCTACGATTCGGTGAATCGTGAACTCTTGTGGAAAATATGTCGTAGCTACGGCATTACTAATAAATTGGTCAACTTATTAAAAATGCTATATAAACACCCAATAGCAAAAGTTAAAATAAATGGTGAATTGTCAGATAGTTTCGAAATGAATACAGGTGTGATGCAAGGAGGTATTCCTTCACCAATCCTATTCAACATTCTATTTGATTTCATCATAAGAGAAGTTATTAGTGAAGCTGCTATATCAGGAGTCAAATTCTCGTATGGTAGTAATGACTTTTTTCACGGAAAAAACGAAAGCCATAATGACTTCGACATTTTGGCATTACTATATGCAGATGATCTGCTTGTAATGTGTGAAAAGATCGATGATCTAGAAAAATTCATTAGTTGTTTTGAAAAAGTAACACAACAATACGGGTTAACTATGAACATCAAAAAATCCTGTGTAATGTCACTACAACAACTAAAAGAAGATCAACATAGAAAGGTGTTAAAAGGACAAGTTATCGATTATGATGCCGATATAAATATAAATATCAGACATCAAAAAATTGAAACAACTAACTCTTTTACATATCTAGGTTGCACCATAACGAAAGATCAGCGACATGATACAGAAATATCTGTAAGGCTAACAAAAGCTTCTAAAGCTTTTAATTCACTACGTCATGCCATATGGCATAGAAAATCAGTCTCTATCACAGCAAGACTTCGAATTTTCAGAGCTTGTGTGTTACCAGTGTTACTATATGGTAGTGAAGCATGGGCTCTTACTATTAATCAAGAAAAAAGAATAAATACTTTCTATAATAAATGTTTACGGACAATCATAGGAGTAAACTTAGGTGATAGAATGTCTAATGAAACATTGTTAGACATTACAGGTCAACCTTCAATTGAAAATATCATACGTAGAAATAGGCTAAGATGGTTTGGACATGTTACCCGCTCTACCAAGCCGGACGGTTCACCATCATTAATTAAAAAAGCTATGTTTTCATATTTTCATGATGAAAAGAGACCTAGTAATCTAGGAAGATATAAAGAATGGGAAGACAAAGTTCTAAAAGATATAAATGAATTACATTTACAGAACTGGCGCAGGTTGACATTGGACAGGAAAAAATGGCGTGAATTAATTAATAAGAATGTCTACGTAAAACCAGTTTCTATAAATATTAAAGATATTGTTTTTCAATATAAAAAACAAGCGATTCAGAGAAGAAAAATAGATATAGCTACATCAAAAGGTGTAATAATACGTAAAGTTACAGAAATATTAATTAAAGAGAACAAACAATATATATATCCTGGGTGCGAACTAAGATTTAAACCACAGGGTATCACAAATCATGTCAAATCGTGCGTGGCAGCAAAGGTGTGGTGCAAACGAAACAAGATCAACTAAACAATGGCATGGCTTTTCAACTACTATAATTGAAATAAGATTCATATGATGGCTATTATCTAAACTGTTCATCAGAGGTTAATAGACTGATAATATCTTCTTTCAACTCTTAGTAGCGATCTACGTGGTGTCCGTCGAAAAATAGACAATAGACTCTTTTTCTTTTTTCACGTTTTTTCTTTTTGTTCTTTTCTTTTTTTGTACTATGTTTCTCACCCCACACCGGCAACGGTAAGGGTATATAAATAAATAAATAAATATAAATATGTATTTCTGAAAAAAACAACTTAATTGATTTTCGATGGATAATCAATCAATGATTTAGATTGTGATTTTATATTGTAGTGTATAGCAAATATTTAAACTATTGCATGATTGTATTTCAAATAAATTAATGAAGTAATTTATAGGTTAAAAAATATCTGATCTTGTTGTTCGTACAATTTCTAAAACTTTCATCTAATCAACTGTGCGATTCAAAAGAAATCATTTTTTTTTATTTTAATAAATCATAGGATTTTGAATTTAATATAATAAATTTTCAACTACAGATTGACTTGTAGTGTTAGAGTTGGTTTTATATTAATTGAAATTTTTTTGAGGGAGAGGGATGCGAGACTCTCTTTTGGGGATATAGACTATGGCTTCAACCACCGTAAATGACGTAGGCTGAATGGCGAACTCGAAGATCTCTGATCCGCGAATCTCGAGAATATGTCACAATATATACCTACCGTGAGGCTCCTGGAATAAGATCAGATGTGATGCGATCGTACGAATATTTATTAATGATATTAATAAATCAAAAAAAGATCACAAAGAGGACAGTGGAGATAACAATGAGAAAAAAGAAGAAAAATGACATATATAGGAGAATATGAGAAAATCAAAATGCATAATAAAGAGAAAAAACAAAGGACGCAAGAGAGTTGATCATCATGAGAACACAATGATCAACGATATGATATACGTATAACACAGGAAAGAAATAAAACACATATATCACAAGTTAGCGTCACAATGTGACATCTGTAGGCGCTAACAACTTTATCTCATACGATCAAAGAAGGCAAAATTATTTCCTTGAACTTGAAAATAACGAAAGCGAACACATAGAATATCGATCTTATAATATATGAAATATGTTACAATAATAATTAATCAAGGAAGAGAATCTACTTCATGCTATCCTATACACCCTCTACGAAGAACGACATCGACAATACCGGGTGTCCCAAAAGTCATGTCCACTCAAGAAAATTGAATATCTCCATTACGGCTCAAGCAAACGTGCTGATTTTTTTATCAGTGATAGAGGCATGCACCAAGTTTATATCCATAAAGACATGTCTAGGGAAATTCATTGTTAAGTGTGACTATTGATCTCAACAAGAAAAATTTACTTTTTCACAGTTAGAAAAAAAAAACCAGTATACTTAACAGAGGATTTCTCTGGCCATGTCCTTATGGATACGAAGCCTGAACATGCCTCTATTATCGGTAGAAAAATTAGCTCGTTTGCTCTAGCCGTAATGGAGATATTCAGTTTTTATTTTAGCAAACTAATTTTTGGGCCACCCTGTATATAGCCCGAAAATCACGCTACCGAGAAAAAATTAAATATCTACGCTGCGGCTCGAGCAAACGAGCTTTTTTTTACCAATAATAGAGGCATGTTCAAGCTTCATATCCATACGAGCAAGACTAGAGAGAGTCGTTATTAAGTACCACTAACGGCCTCAACAAACTAATTTTACCTTTTCGCAGATAGAATGGAAAAAAAATATATTTACCAAAGAATTTCTCTAGGCATGTCTTTATGAATATAAAGCTTGAAGATGCCTTTATCATTGATAAAAGAATCAACTTGTTAGCTCGAGCCGTAGCGGAGATATTCAGTTTTTTCGGCAAAGTGATTTTTTTTTCTAACTGTGAAAAAGTAAATTCTTCTTGTTGAGATCAATAGTCACACTTAACAATGAATTTCCCTAGACATGTCTTTATGAATATAAACTTGGTGCATGCCTCTATCACTGATAAAATAATCAGCACGTTTGCTTGAGCCGTAATGGAGATATTCAATTTTCTTAAGTGGACATGACTTTTGGGACACCTTGTATAAAGAGGATACAAATATCTTTCGAACAGCATGTTTATTCACGAATTAAAAATGAAAATATCTCATGGAGACCTCCAAGTGCTTCTGTTTCATCAATTCCGCTTATATCGCAAAGCAACATATGCAACACGATGAGTGAGAGTGTACTCTCTATCCGCACAGCACAACATTGATTCCATTGGTTCAAGAACGGGAACTTTGAACTCAATGATTTGCCTGGTTCCGGAAGACCATCAGAGGTGGATATGGACCTTTTAAGCCAGCTTATCGAAGAACACCCTAGGACAATTACACGATGTTTAGCAGAGCGACTTAGATGCTCTCATACTGTACTGAAAACACATCTGGACGAATTAGACAAAACGTAGAAATATAGAGTTTAGATACCATATGATTTGTCACCACATCAGCTCCAACATAGAGTTAATGCTTGGATGAAATTAATAATGTCTCATCGAAACTATCGATGGTTCTACAGTCTTATTGCTGGCAATGAGAAGTGGGTATTGTATGTTAACTACATATACAAGTAGCAATGGATATGAGCTGAATAAACAAGCGTAACAACGCCCAAAAATGATCCTTACCCAAAGAAGATTATGCCAAGCGTTTGGTGGAGAACCAAAAGGATTATTCGTTGAGAAATTCTTCCTTCTATCTGCACCATCACTATTGATCTCTACTGCCAACAATTAGATCGAATGGCAGCAAATACTCCACAGCAAGCAGGATAGAATTTAGTTTTTGTATGACAACGCCAGATCGTACATTGAAAGTTGACATGTGAAAAATTGTTAAAGCTCAAATGGATTTTGCCAACTTCTTCGACTAAAAGTCTCAAGTCTCTACGAAAGCGGGTTGGTTTCTCTACCAAAGCATTGGCGACAAGTCATAGATAGTAATTGAGCATACATTATCCAAAGTTAGTTATATTCTTCAAGTTAAAAAATGAAAAGAAATTTCTCGAAGAAAATCCAAAAATTTTCTTGTCAACCTAATATATAAATAATCTAGTATGTTAAGTTAAAAAATTTTATTTTCAAAACACTTTTATACAAAGGTATAAAACTAAGCAAGAAGACAAAAAGATATATGACTCGACGATTATGATAATGTCAAGTTAATCATATATTGTATGAATGTCTTGTTTAAAAATATCATTAAAATCTTATATAATATAATTCTATTTATTGAAAAAGAAGTCTTTCAGCTTCTGAATTTGCAAATAACTCTTCTCCTTTATAATATTCATCGATATTTTCAAGAAATCCCACATGTATAAAAACCAAAGCAGTGACTATAACATTTCTTTCTGATTCAACTCGTAAAATAAAATCTTCATCAGATTTTACCGATATTCTATATTCAACATTTGTTGGTTCACCTGGTAATAAGTCTCTTTTATTCAATAGTGTTTGTTTATGTGTAGTAAATGAACCTGGTTTAACTCGTGTTTGAACTAAAACACACCATTGTTGTTTATCAGAAAATATTCGTTCGGAATATACTCGATGTGCTGCATAAAATACACTTGGAGAAACGAATACGGCATTGGCCCAGTTATCGAATGATCCAACTCTTATATTCAAACCAATATGACCAGCTTGAGGTGAAATTTGCTGTTGTGGTGATAAAGTAGTACCAGCAGGATGTAATCCATATTTCATAATTGAATATAAATGTTCATATTTTGTTCCATGCCAAGCAAATGTCCAATGTCTAAAATCTGCTGGAGTGTAATCTAAATTTCTCAAAATTTTTTTACCAATAACATTATCACCATGTTTTATAAGAACAAAATTTTTAGCTAATCCATCATATTTCAAACGATTCAATAATGAATTGATTTTATCATTAGTTTTTGACATAATATATTCGTTGATTATTCGACTACTAGCTTCATCTTGAGCACTATGTCCAAATGCATTTATTATTGATGAATTTGCTTCATATTCAAGTAATAATTTAACTATTGATTCATGTCCATAAAACGATGCACCATGAAGTGGAGTACTTCCATCTTTTTGACTTTCATCAACTTTACATCCAGATCTCAATAAAAAATTGCATATATCATAATATCCATTTCTTGCTGCTAAATATAAAAGTGTTCTTCCATATTCATCTTTTTCATTAAGTAATAAACGATCTCTTCGAATTTCTCTCACAAATGAGTCATAATTTCCCGTAGTTGCATAATAAAAATGATCTTGTTTATTAACAGTAAATATATTACCATATTTTGTGTATTTTCTTGGATCTCTTGAGCAAATCATATCATAGGCTAATGCACACATAGCTCTCTGAACTCTATATGATGTACGAATTTTATGTCGAAAAGCAAGTTTTACATCACGAGGTGATGAAGATACATTAATGTTTAGTATTTCATAAGGATTGATCATGTTAGATACATCTATTTTGTTCTTTTTAACCAGATTTAATTGATAAGAATAGTCGCTCATTTTTAATTGAAAATTAAAATCAACTTTAATCAATAGTTAATATTATCAAGAAATCTAAAACTGCAAGAGAAATAAATTTAGTATATTATTTATCTTAATAAAGTCAAAATACAACTATATTAGTCAAGTGAATATAGGATAAATATACAGTAGGAAATCGCTTAGTATCTTAGATATAAGAAGTGTAAATAAGATTGAGATGATTAAGAAAAAATCTTGAAGAGTACTGATTCATATAGGAACATATTTATGAGAAACTAAATATAATCTATCTTAAGCCTCATTTCCATTTTCAATGCTTTTGATCCTATTAAATAGTTTATTCTTCTTACTTCGAAAGACTATTTTGATTAATACTATTAACCCAACATACGATGGTCTATTTTCATTTCTTTTGAATTGAATAAGAATAGTTATTAAGCTTAAGTCTTAGACTGTAAAGCCTCTCATGCTTTGCTGTGAAACACATGTAAACTCTGATTGAAGGTGAAATCTGTATCAAATTAATAATTGTGGATGTTACGAATAGTGCAGTCGCATTTTTTTGATATTCTTATCCTTTCTTGGAAAAATGGGGGTATTTTTTGTTTTGTAATTCACTAAAAAAATAAATTAGAAAAACTCATCGAGTCCGATCAAAACACTTACCACAATATATTGATTTTTGGCAATTGTACTAAATAAATATACAACAATGAGAATTTCTTCACCATAAATCAAAGAGATATTAAAATATTTCGCTTTCAATGAAAACTGTGCAAGTATTTGATTATTCTGTATATTTGCACGTGTCTTGACACACAAATATATTACGTATTGAAAGAAAGAAAGAAAGAAAGAACACTTTTATAACAACTTTTACCTTTCAAAAGACTTACTGTTTTTATATGATTAATCAAATTTTTACGCTTACGCACACACAATAAAAAGAAATATGTTGGAAAAAACCGTTGCCGCATTCAAGAATTGATTTTTTTTTTAAATTTAATGACGTAGATGATTATGCGACAAAATAACATTACCATATTTTGTATTAAACAATTCATGTTGGAAGTTTTTTTTTTCCACACAAAAATCTTACCAAACATTTCCTGAAAACTAATATGAAAAATCATAAAAGTATATCATTTCTAAAAATGAAGTCATAACAAGTATGCAAGACGTTTAAGACAAAATCTGATAGATATATTGCAAACATTTTGAACTAATCACGTTGGCTGTTATCACTTATTTTGTACTGATTTAGGTACACTTATTAATGTATTAATTATATTATATTCTCGGTTACGTGGATATGTTACAAAGAATTGCTAGTTATATATTTTTTTGCAAGTCAAATGCGATTGAATTCCGGTATAAAAATGAATTAGATTGATTATCATTATATCTTTTACATAATCTTCTATCTTGAAAGACATCAATTGATTTCTACGTCTTATGATAAATTTGATTAAATACCCTTAAAAAAATATGTTATGAAGTAAGCATCATAATAATTAAATTTCGTCACGTATCGTGCTTCTATGCTTTTATTCGTACACTATCTCTTACATTTCTTTCTTTTTTTTTCTTGTTCTTATTTACTGCGTAATATTCATAGTCAGATGAAGTGATAATATACATTTGAGAGGTTGAATATATCAGTCTATTATTCTAATGTCAGAAACAATAAACAATATTGAAATAATTAACAAAGAAGAATTAATCAGTGCAGGATTTCGAAAAAGGTATTTTCTCTTTTTACGATTTGGACATTCAATGGATTAACAAAAAAAATAATGAGGATTTCTATAAAATTATATGAAAAAACATTGTTTTTCTATATAGAACCAATCATGAAAACAGAGATGTATACAAGATTTTCAGCATTCTATATGGTTTAGGTAAGTTGTCATCAGTACGACATATCGACAATTATCGGAAACGAAGTTTTTTTTTGAACAGATCATTATGAATGTTAAACACTATTTTATCTCTTGACAAAAATTGTAGTTCAAACAATATATCGTCATTTCATAGTATTCTTCAGTCTGATGCATGTGTTGCATTGACTATCCATATGAGTATATTGAATGAACAAATACTTATATGGATATTCAATATCTTGAATTTTACTGAGAAATATATCGCTTTCTATGTATTCATCTATTCATTGACCGTTTTCTTTTTCGTAGATACATCTACACATAAACAACTCGACGGCCGCAATAGCTAGCGATCGGCGATTTTCATTAATCGAAAGAAGAGGGGACCGGACGTCTTTTTTTCTGATAATGTATAAGACGAAATCCTTTTAAAACTAATCTTATTCGAAGAACATGTAAATGAACCTATAAAATGACCTCTCAATTAGATAAAAGAACTTGAGATCTACATTTCAAAATACAATCCACTTTCTTACTTTTTCCTACACTTTCATCAAAATCTCAAGTAATTATGATAAAAAGTGTGAATACTGAGTAAAATTCTCTATTATTTACGCATGTAAGTACATGATTCCATTTGCTCAACATTAAAATGTAGTAAGACAACTATTTGCATTGTATCCTGAATTTTAGATCTCAAGATTTCTGTATCTAAATCAAAAGAATTTCGTCTTATAAATTTACCCGAATAAAAGACGTCCGATCTCCTCTTTTTCCGATTAATGAAAACCGCAGGTCACTAGCTATTGCAGTTGTCGAGTTATTCAGTTTACAGCCTGGTAAATTGAGAGAGATACCCTAAAATAGTCTGATGAAGATTCAACAAACTCAAGTTGATTCATATGACCTGATTGGTAATATAAAATAAAATAAAATCTGCAAAAAAAGTCAAAGATTATATTCAACTATCAGTATACTGCAATTTTTGCACCAATACCCATTTACTAGATCCTTTTCAGCAGCTTATTTGTCTGAATACCGTTATATAGTAATATTGATAAATTGTTTTAATCCGAATTTTGATAATTGATAGATAAGATATTATCTATAAATAAACATAAATCCTATAATTTCTTAGTTATTTTTATTGGTGGTGTGGCTTTTTCAATTTTACATGCTATTGTATCAAGAAAAGAAGCTGAAATTATTAAAAATTTAGCTGAGGTAAATATATACATCCAAAGAAAAAAACACTTAAGTGCACTAACAATATTGATATGATTTGATTTTAGTTCTATTTTACTTATCTATATTGTGTATCGATTATTTGGATTATATTCTGTATGATTGATATAATTCATCATCGAAATAAAGTTAAAATTCCAACAGATACGAATCGTACAAGTTCAATTAGTGGAATTCGTTTAGGACAAAATCAAAAATTTTCAAGTACATCTGAAATAAATTTAGCTTTATTTGATGATAAAACTGAAGAAAATCAATCAGATGATAATGATAATGAACAAGATGAATTATATCCAAATAAACAATTATTAGATGATGATAATAATAAATTAAATATTGAAAATAATAATTTAAATCGACCATCAATAGAAACAACACGAGATATATTAACACGACGAGGTGCTCTTGATATAAATGAAAAACATCATCTTAAAACATATATACGTCGAAGAAAAAATAGTATTGTACAACATCTTATCGGTTATAATTATGATGATAATTCTACTGCAGGTGGTCTTTATACTCGTGTTGGAATCGGAGGTAAATATAATAAAACATTTTAATTATTATTAGTTATATTAAATAATTATTCTAGTTTTTTGTCTTGGTACAATAATTCATTCATGTTTATCAATTTTAAGCAATTTGGCAAATTATTCATGTACAAAATGGCCAGCTGTTATGGATGATCTTTCACGATTATTATTTAGTTTTATTCAATTTTTCTTTATTTTCAAACATTCAAATGTATGTTCTTCTTAAATAGTACTTTATTTTAAATGATAAGTTAAATATTTATATTTATTTAGCTTATTATTCGAGCTCATGAGAGTCTAGCTCGATTAGCAGTTGTTCATATTGTAGTTACTAATTTGTGTGTATGGTAAGTCATTATCATTTAATACTAGAGTTAATAATATCAGTTTTTGGTGAATGAGATAAATTGAATAGGTTTCGTATGGTTGTAATTGAAACAAAATCTCAAATATTTGAAATGAATGGTCATAACATATCTGTATCAATCACTAATCATACTAATAATAGTAAGAACTTATTTCATCATATTTTCAGTTAGTCAAAACAAAATGAATATTCTAGATTCTAAATGTGAAATATTAGTTTCTACATTTATTCATGATGGTTATATGAAATTAAAACCATTTTTATATCCATGTACAATAGAATTTAGTTTAATGTGTTTAACAGTAAGTTTTATGTTATATTAAATTAATATTTAAATTAATAAAATCTAGTTATTCTTTCTTATTTGGGAAAATATTGGAAAAACATTTACTCATAAAATATCAAATCAAGAATCAACAAAAAATGTATTTATGCTTAATTGTCATGCATCTATAAAAGGTTTATTTGTTGGAATGATTGTTTTCTCTTGTACAATAATATCTATTATTCTTTATGTTACTTTTCGAAATAAATTCGGAGATAATTCACATATAAAACCATCATTAGTGATTGAAGAAACTCATACTAATCATCCAAATCTATCAATATTATCACATGAACAACATATAACATCAAAATCTTTAAAAATACCAGATTATAGTATGGCCATTGTTGATACATTGAATTTATTTTTATTAATTCTTTCATTATTTGCTACTATATGGTCATTAGTTAAAATTCGTAAATTAAATTATAGTCGAACAACAACACGTAAGTTATATAAGAGAAAACAAACAAAACATAATCTTTCTATAAAATAGGTTTCGATGATGTACTTATTATAATCTCATTGACAGGCATATATTTATATTCTATCTTCAGTGCTTTTGCTGTTTTTAGTACTATAAATTCATTACCATGGGTTGCCTATATTAAAATCGCAATTATTATTTTAGGTATGATATTAAAGAATTAAGTTTATTTATCGAGACTGATATGATTATTTTTAGGATTTATCGAAGGTACTGCTCAAGCATTATTCATACTTATTGCATTACGTAAAAGTTTAAGACGAACAAGTAAATCTCGATATCCAGCTCGTGAAATGATTACTTTAATGATTATAATTGATTTGAGTCTTTGGCTTGAAGAAACAACAACAACAACTAAACATGAAGCAAATCTATATCAATTAGAATTTTATGGTACTACTCCATGGTCAATTATTGCTGCTATTGCTGCACCACTTTTAATCTTTTTTCGTTTTCATGCATCTGTTTGTCTTTCACATGTATGGGCAGATATGTATCATTTACCTGTCTATGAACCAGCAACTTCTTGTGAATCATGATTTTATATACTATTTCATTGGATTTATTTTGCATAACAAATGTAGATGTAGATTAAAATTTATTGTTCTTTTCTCAAGAGATTAGTATCATTGATGCATAGAAAAACCATTAAGAATTATTCAGATTTATAACTGATGTCAGTAACCATTGTATTTTACTCATTTTTTTCCTTATCCTATTTGAAAATGTTCTTCAATGAACATTTAGATAAATTCAACTTAGACAGTTCTCTATTTCTGCTCGAGTAAACGAATGATATGTTTGTGTTTTAGTTGTAGAAAAGACGATAAAACATTTCAAAACAAGCTGAATCGGACACCGAATGACCATAAACAAATGAAAGTAAACGACAAAGGGAAATCAGTATCGACAGCATCAGTTGGTAATAAATCTGCATTGACTAGAGTATTATTGACCAATGCAAAGAATGATATATTCTCTTGCATTGTATTATTCTGTTGAATAGTAATAAGTTGAACTATTTTATTGTACAATCGTGTAGGAACAACCGCTTTCGATCTTACTAAATTCGTGTGTATAATTGAGGGAATTGAAATAGTTGAAATGATTTTCGAGTGTATCACTGATGATATTTGCCAAACGATATTGAGATGGAAATTCTAAGAAAGTCTTGATTTGAATTGGTTTGATGATAGCTCAGTTTTATTGTTCGTATATAGATATTGTCTTGTCTCGTATTGTTATCGACAATTCCTTGTAAATGAACTTTGCGAACAGTATCGAACATCGCAACCGTTGTTTCGGATACAAATATGACAAAGTCTGAAGGTGGATCTCATAATAGCTGCGCGGACAACTAATTTTTGAAAGATATGATGAAATATGAATATATGTTTTAATTTGAATACTTGATTAAATATGATCAAACATTGATACAATCTATCGTGAATGACGATAAATGCTTGGAAAATTGTCATTTGAAGGTGAAGGTAGACTGATTGCAATTCATCAATCATTGAATCAATTAATTCTTCTAACTTCATTTCACCATTGAAAAACAACACATTTTATATCAACCATCTCAAAAATCAAACTCTAACTCAAGAGAATATAGAAAATAGACTAGGCTGCCATATCATTCAATTCAATGCATAATTGAGTGACTTTATAGTCAAATTCATAGACACAAATTTGACACTCCAATGATAAGAGTCAGTCAGTTTCAGTCATACGGTGTTGATATTTCGTAAGTGTTCGAAAATAAAATTCCAGCCAATTTTCAACAGTTCAACCGAATGCACTAAAAATTTGGATTTCGAACCTTTCGATTTCTAGCATGGCATCCAATCGTCTCATAAAAGCTCTCTTAACCATATATGATTTAGCTTATCAAAAGTTCTACAAAGCACTTTCCCACGAGATGAATATGAGAACTATAGCATTGCGTCACATCACTTGCTCCTCTACCAATTTTGTGCTTTTGATTGTCGTACTATCTTGCATATTCTTTCTTTCATAAGGATGGGAATTTATTATTATGGTTATTAATAACAATACCTTATCATCTCTATAAAATGAATGAGAGAAGAAGAAAAAAAAAAGATCTCGCTTCGATGTTTAATTTGACCTTCACAGATCGAAACAGGCCTTATTTTTTATGGCGCGAAAATCTGTCATATCCACTCGGCTCATCAAATTTGTTCATGCCCGATGGATTCCGCGTGGATTCGAAGAAAATTTTGTTGAAACAAAAATTTTTTGCATAGCTAATTATAAAGATCAGTCAATAATACGAAAGAAATTTTTCTAGATCACATCATTCAAATGATAATAAAAAAATATTAACCAATACAATAAGCAAAATTCGATATTTAATCCATTCACAGGCACACAAATATTGCACTTTTATAATTTATGAAAGATTTCATTTCTTTATTTCTAACAACTGTAGTACTTCAAAACAATTTTTATCTGCGATAAATGAAGTTTTGGATCACCCTACCGTGAAGCTCACCAATAAGGATCATCGTTTCGAAAGAATTAACATACATAAAAAATGAACATGATACCGAGAAAAGATTCCGATTGTTCATTAGTGATTCTTGCATGGCACAAGCAAAAAGAACATTTTCGACTATATCTAGATTTAATGGCAATCGTCTTTTGTTTACCATAAAGTCAGCAACATTGAATTGTAGGTCCACATCTGCCATTATGGCAGACATTGAGTACCATCGTTTGACCAGATATGATAAATTGGGCTAGAGAGATGTCCTCTGCGACCATAGAAAAAAGCTGTCGCGCCTCTGTCGTGATGCTTTTGAAAAGACTATTTAGAATTAATCTATCGAATTCATTCACTCCTACATATTGTTCTATTTGTAAGCACTCAACATTTCTATAAAATTCATCAGTTCATTAATGTCCTGAAAAGAAATCCGCTGCTGTCGCGATACACATCTCTGCTTTGGACCAGACGGCCCATTGCGAGACCTGATATACATGACTATTATATGATATGTATCCCATGAAGATACTAAGATCTTCTTACATTATGAAATTGAAATTGGTACAGCAAATTTTTTATCTAGAAAAGAATCTCATCAATATTGACTATGATTCTGCAGGTGTGCAGAATAAATATATCTTATCTGATAGTGTTGACATCAGTTGTTCGTTTATATAGAGCATATAAAAGACGAACGAGAATATTATTTTTTATATTACATTGTCTTTGAAATGATTATTCTAGAAATTTAAAATAATATCAAATTGATCGAGATATTTAATAAAAACTTTTTCTATAAATAAGATAATTCTTATAGTTGTTTTTCAGATTTGAATAATGATAATGAAATTTCTATTGATATTTATTTTATTTTATTCAATAAATGCAAAATCAAATTTAACGCTTGATATATTTTTTAATTATACAAGTTTTCGTTCATTAAGTTTATCACCTAATGGTCAACATTTACTTATTCATACTCAACGTCCTGCATGGAATTCAAATAATTTTGAAAATAATTTATGGTTATATCAAATTGATCAAGATCAAAAAAAACTTCTTACAAATAAATTATTAGAAACTGTTAAATTTCAATGGTCACCAAGTGGAAATTGGATTATGTTTTTAATAAATAATAATTCTGTATCAAATATATTTCATTCTCGATATTCATTTCAACATGATTCAACATCTGAACAATATATATATTTATACTCGATGAAATCTGATCAAATAATATCAATTCCAATTGGAAATGATCTTCCATTAGCTATAACTTGGTCACAAAGTGATTCATCTATTTATTTTGCTACAATTAATTCTAATTCAAGAAATGATTCTCAATGGAAAGATATTATTCAATATGGTAATAATCCAACTTGTACGATTCAAAGTATTTCGATTGATAATCGAAATGGTTTATCATTTATAAAAAGTAAAATAGCGAATGTTCCTTTTCTAATTAGTGAACTTTTATATAATTCAATTAATGAAACACTTATTTTTACTTGTATATTACCTATTATAGAAGATACAGATATTTTTCAAATATATTCAATTAATTTACGAAATGTTTCTTTAATAATAAAATTAACATCAGATCCATCTATTAAACAAAATCTTCAATTATCATCAGATAAAAAAAGAATTATGTATCAAATTGATCCACTCACTTCAAGTAAAACAAAATCTAATCTTACACAACAAAGAGTTTATTCCATTGATTTGACTAATGGTTTAATTGAACGTTGGGCAAAAGATTTCAATGGAAATATTTTGAGCTATACAGTTAAATCAGATGGAAGTATTTATTTTCTTGGTCAATTGGGAATTAATGTTCAAATTTATTCTCAATTATCACCTGACAACGATACAATTTTACATAATGGATTAAGCGGAACATATGAATCAATATCATCATCATCATCAATTAATTCAATTGCTTTTGTATTTTCTTCATTTTCAAAAGGTCAAGAAGCTTACTTTGTTTCGGATATTAATCATTTAAAATCAGCAAGAGTAATTACTAATGAAAATATTCAATTTGATCAAATTGATTTGCCTCAATGTCAAGTCTATCAATGGATAAATAATGAAGATAATCGAACAATTGAAGGAATTTTGCATTATCCACCTGGAAAATTTCAAGAAAAAAATCTTCCTCTTCTCGTTCTTATACATGGTGGACCAACAGACGCAAGTTTAAATTATTTTATTGGCAATTGGTATAGTTGGGCTCCGATGGCTGCATCACAAGGTTGGTTAGTATTTGAACCCAATTATCGAGGATCAACTGGATATGGTGATCAATTTGTTAATGAAATTCGACATACACCATTAACACGTCCAGGAAAAGATATTCTTTCAGGAGTTGATCGTTTAATACAAGATGGTATTGCTGATCAGACAAAATTAACAATTGGTGGATACAGTTACGGTGGTTTTTTGACTAATTGGTTGATAACACAAACAAATCGTTTTAAAGCTGCTCTATCTGGTGCTGGTGCCATTGAACAAGTTTCTTTTTGGGGTTTGACAGATTTACCTATTCTTGCTGATAATCTACTTGGAGGATTACCATGGATGATACCACTAACATATCAAAGAGAATCAGCTATTTATCAATTTAATCAAATTCGTACACCAACACACATTGTGGCTGGAGAAAATGATATACGAGTACCTGTTAGTCAAAATTTAATGTTAGAACGTAGTCTTCGTTATCTTGGAATACCAGTCAAACTATTATTGCTTCCGAATGAAGGTCATTTAATCAATAATAATCCTTGGCATGGAAAGATTAAAGTTCAAGAAGAACTCGAATGGTTACAATTATATGGATTTAACTCTACCGTCATAGAAAACAGTTGAACTTCTACAATATTTTCGATTTATATAGAATTTTAGACATAAAAAAGCTATTTTATAAAATATAAGCTGCAGCCAATTCACACTTTGAGTAAAAGTTTTCTTTTACATTATTCCCTTTTCTGAAAGAAAGGGTTATATGGTTGTTAAATGGTGGTTGAAAATGCTTAAAGTTTGTTTGTTTGCACAATCCAATCAGATTGCAGCAAAATTTTATCTTTGAAAATTCTTTGTATTTTATTTCAGAAAGCATTCATGCTAGGGTAACTGAGGTCGAAGAACACGAATCTGAGATCAGTTTAAAAAAAAATTTTTTTTTATAAGGGTTGACCGAAGGCTAATCGAGGTCGAGGAACTCGAATCTGATGTTAATTTTTAAAAATTTTTTTGAGGATCGATTTTTTTAGACAAAGGACCACTTGCAAAAAATTATTTTTTTATAAGGGTTGATCGAAGGATAATCGGGGTCGAAAAATTCGAATCTGATGTTAGTTTTTCAAAATTTTTTCGGGGACCATTTTTTTACACAGGACAAATTTTTAGCAAAGAACATTTGTTTCTATGAAGTTTGGTCAAAGGTAGTTGAGGTCAAGGAACTTGAATCTGACTTCAGTCCTTTTAATTTTATAAATGAATAGCTTGACGGTAGTTAAGAAACTCGATTTCTACGAGAAAGAACTGAGGGAGTCTTTAATCGAGCGTTACTTTTGTTATTAATATTTCCTCTATTGAAAGAAGAGTAGTGCGCCGAGCGAGTAAACTTCGTTCGTTCGTATGTATGTTCATTCCCACATTTGTAATCCTTTCCATATATCACCCATGCATTGAAGCTAAGCTTGACCGAAAGTTTTTGGGGTCGAGGAATCGAATAGTACTATTCATTTTGGAATTTTTTTAAATGATTTTTTATTAACAGAAGGCCGTTTTTTACGAAATTACGATTTGTCTCGTGGATTGGAGGAGAGATCATACAGCATAAAATAAGTTCGTAATTATACAGATATGCTATCTTCTAGAGTTTCTCTGTATCTTCCTATATCCAAGCCAATCTGTAAACGTTGTAAGCTAGATTAATATCAGATGATTGTAATATTTTAGTTGAAAACTATATGAAGAGTAATGGAGGGTAAAGAATTCACATCTGGAGTCAAATTTGTGGTTAGTAATAAGTTATTAAACAATTAGTAATTAATTTTACTTTTTTTTTCTAAGAAGTTTGATCGAAGATAGTCGAGGATCAATAAATGAAAACTGAGTTGGTTTGCCAAATAATTATTAGTAAATAATATAAACTGTCCCCAGTAAGACTGCACCAAAAACAATCGATAATGAAAAATCGAAATGTAGAGTTAGTTTTTCAATATTGTTATATTTTAAATAATGATAAATAAGTAAATCGTTTCTAGTGAAACTCGACTTATCATTATCGAACACGGAATATATGAGCCCGAGGTCACTAAAAACGTTTGCGATCTATTTCTTAGCTTTCTTTAACGAACTACTTGCTGTTGTAAGCTTGACTCACAGATATTTAAGGATCATAAATCTATGTTCGATATTGATTCTAATATAAACAGTTTTCTTTATTAATTACTATATGTTGAATCTTTGAGTAAAATATATACAAAACATGTAAAAAACGAAGCGAATGTTTGAAGTTCTGTTGTTGAGCCTCCATAGATATCACCTGTAAAATTATATTCCAAAATAGACGAAGCTCTTTTCTAGACTACAATATGTTGTACTCTATTTGCAGTAATTCTCAAATAGTTCTCCTTTTTTTAGTGTCTCCTTAATAAGTGTATTCACCAATACCCAGTAGTTTTTTGAAAGAATTTAAATGAGATGCATTTATTAGTTACAAAGCGGAACTAATATCGGCCAATATAGTGGCGTTAATTTAAAAGCTTTATCGTAGGTACAGTAGGTGAGACACTTTAAGAAAATGGCGAATGATTCGATTCCTGAGATAAACTAATTCTTGATTAGATATTTGACGTAAAGAACCATCATAAAAGAACTTCTGAATCCTAATATGGTGTTATTTGTTTGTTGTCATTCCGAATTTCTGTTCACTTAATTTCGAATGTCATGCATTTTTTCTTATATCACGAAATCGTAAGGAATAAATGCTACCGGAAATCTCAGTGAAAAGTTTAGGTGAAATGTTTTATTTCTGTTTTCTTCACTGAGAAGGCAGTCATATGAAAAGCATAACTTTGTATGCGTGTTTGCTCAGGGTACAAGGTCAGACTGAAATAACTTAGCTGAAAGCAATGGGAACGTTACGTTTTGCCTCAGTTTTTCGTTATGAACTGCGGTTGAACTATAGTCCAGGCGACTCATGTCAGTACTCTGTCGATGCATCATAAAAGTCAAAAAATGTTATCTATGATGAGAAAATCGCGGATGCTTGATATTTTTTGCATTTAAGATTGATAGTTTTGGTTGTAGAAATCATGAAATGTGGGAGATTCGTTCAAACTGAGTAGGCTATAGCGTCACACTTATCGACCATTTATCTATCTATGATTCTCGAAATAGCTAGAGCCATTTTTTGTAAAGCTTGATCGAAGATTGTCTAAATCAAGAAAGCGATTGATAGCATTAATTTTTCTAAAAATTTTGAAAGGGGTTTTTGACTGCAGAAGGTTTTTTCTAAGAAGATGACGATTTGTTTTCTGAATTGAAACAGGAATCATACAGCATAAAATAAGTTTGTAGTTTTACAGGTATGCCTGTTTCTAAAGTTTGTCAGTATGTTTGTGTATTTATCCCAATCAGAAAATGGTGTCGCCTAGATTAGTATTTAAAACGTGTGATGTTCTATAAGAAAACTCTACGAAAGGTTATCGAAGTTATAGATTTTGAATCTCGAGTCAAATTTGAGGTTAATAAAAAGTAAATAAGCAATTCATAGTTCATTTTGTTATTTTTCTTGAAAATTTTGATTCAAGATAACTGAAGATCGATAAATCAAGACTGAATGGATTTTACCAAATAGTTACTAATAAATAAAATGAACTGTCTCCAGTAAAAAGTCAACAAAGATAATTTGCTGTGGGGAAACTCAAGTTTGATGTTAGTTTTTCATTATTGTTAGTTGCTAATTAATGGTAAATGAATAAATCATAGTTTTTCATAAAGCTTGACTGATCATTGTTAAGTACAGAAAATCTGATTTCATAGCGAATAACAGCTGTTTTTATCTATTTCTTAGCTTTTTTAATGAACTTTTTGTTATTTTAAGCTTTAGTTAGAAATAATCGAGGGACATGAATCCATGTTCGACATTGATTCTAATAGAAACATATTTCTTTGTACATTACTATATGTCAGAGTTTTGAGTAAGATTTATACAGAAGTATGTAAAAAAGGCGATTTGTTCTTAATGTCCTGTTGTTGAGTCTTCATAGACCTCAACTTTAAAATGACATTCAAACTAGACAAAGATTTTTCCTACGCCACAATGTAAGGTACTCTATTTGTAGCAATTTTCGAATAGTTTTCCTTTTCTAGCTCCCTAATGAGTGTATTAACAAATGTCCAGTAACTTTTTGAGAGAAATTTAAACGAGATGTATCTCTTCGGTTCAAATCTAAACCAACATTGAAGGATGTAGCGGTGTTAAATATGGAAACGGCTAGACGTTGACCTAGAACGTTATTTCAGAGCATAGTTTTGAAATAAGTCTCAAATAATTAAAGTGGACTTTTCTAGAACCTAATTAATCTTGTTTGATAACGAATCCAGCAAAATATTATTTTGTGAAAATAAAAAAGAAATTAAAAACTGATGAAAACTACACAATGTTATCCGAGTGTTGGAAGCTTTCGATTGCGTATCGATATGTTATGAGTACGCTACTTTTGTACGCATGAGAGTCCTATTGTGACAGATGACAGACAGAAAAATAAAGCGTACATGGAAACGGCTAGTCGTTGATTTAAAAGATTTATCATAAGTGCATTCAGTGAGATTTTAAGTACCTTAATAGATTTTCAAATAACTCGATTCTTGAGGAAAAATAATTCTTTATTAGACATTTTATGTAACAGAACATATCCAGTAAAGGAATTGTGAATACTAACATAATGTTATTTGTTCATTGTAGCGTAAGTAGAAATAGATATATAGTTGTATCGTCCTAAAACTTTGAGAAACTGTCTGGAATTCTCTAGTTTGAAAAAGATATTCGTTTCATGGAATTGTGGTTTGGAGTGATCGCCATCTGGTCATGCTATTGAACTTGATGGACAAACTGAAGCTTCTAAACAGTATCTAATTCTATTTTTCTAAAGACAATCGTGTAGCGATAAATATTGCGCTTAAAAAGACTTGAATGCTTATCTCTACGTTTTGTTCGAACAAGTCAGAGTTTAGGATTTGAAAATATGCCGTTTCAAACCACTAAATCTGGTCAGATATTTGTATTAGACTTGATCAATCTCAATCGAAGACAAACAACTCGAACTTGAGGTTTACTTGTCATTTATGTATGAATCTATATAGGGATATTTCTATAAAACGATCAGCGCTAGAGTGGATGTTTGTTTCGTAACTTCCATGCACTCAAGGAGATTGAGATATAAGATAATCCAAGTAGAAATTATTTTGAATGATAATCACACTAATTTTTCTTTCAAAAAAGGGTCAGCGAATTCGTAGGATGAGCGCTGCTTGTAAAATAACGTTCTGGAAGTCATTTTAGATAAACTATTTTAACACTGATGTATTGATGACTGAGGTAGTCCTTCAACACAAGAAACAAAACATAATCACTGGGAGTTAGATCTGACGAATACGATAGATGACGAAGTAATTCATATTCTAAATTATGAATAGTAGAAAAAACAAGATGTGACATACGAAATTCGTTCACTAAAATATTAGCATAACATGCCTTCGTGATTGTTGTATTCGGTAGTGTAGGTTCCTCGAGAACTAGTCCTTGATAGTTTCAGAAAAACGAATATAAAATCTTATTCGTTGAGTTTTTGTGGTAGCAGTGAATCAGTTCATTTCCATTAGTTTGATGCTTGTTTTGATTCAGGTTGATAATAATACATTCATAACTCATTATCAGTTATTATTCGAAAAAGCAAGTCAAAAGTTCGTGATATGCTTCAATACGTTCATGTCCTTGATCAGGTGTTAGTAAGTTTGTCATCCTTCTCAAAGAAAACTTTAGTTATACAGCTTTAATAGTTTTATCATCTGTTTGACCGCATTTAGGACCATTTTCAATAAAAGTCTTGATAAAAATCTGATAAAATCCAACTGTATTAGGTCGGAATCTAACGTTATCCGAATTTTTCCTCTCAATAGATTCTGGTGATTACGACAATATCTGAGAAACAGATATGACAAGAACCGATCAGATTTTTTGCAACAAAAGTCGGTTTAGGCTTCAATCGGTTTTTCATGGATTTCTGACAAAAATTTCGGAGCAATCCGATATCGAATCCAACAATTTCCTGTAGGATCTACAGGTCGGATTGAAGCCGTGAATGTACCGTGTACAGCCTGAAAACAGCGACTGGAATCAATCACTTGGGACGAGTAAAGTATTTAATACACCTTTCACTAAGACAAAAGAGCTGTAGAAAATAAAATATTATAATTCCAGAAAAAGTTACAAACGTTCATTATTAAAAAACATTAGTTCTTGTCTGAATTGTACCTGTTAAAGTACCATTAATAGTCGTAACAACATTTGATTTAAAAATATTTGAAATAATTTTTTTTAATTGAACAACAGAAAATATCATTCCTAAACTTAATCCAACCATTGATGTTCCAATTGCAAGACATGTTATACGAATAGTTAATGGATGTTCTTCACCTGTAATAAACATCATTATAATAAGAATCATTGTTGGAAATCCGAGAAGAAGTAAAAAACCAACTATAATAAAAATGCGTCGAATAGCAAGTAAATCTCGATCTTGTCGTCGTTTAATTAATAATGATCGATTATTTGATTGTTTTCTAATAAATATTGTTATACAAATATAAATAATTGATAATAATAGAACAGGTATACCATATACTGTAAAAAATATCCAAAGAAAACCTCGAATATTAGATATTGGAACAAAACAAACATGATCATTAGGTAAATAAATAATATCATCCAATATATATATTGGACATAATAAAATAAAAGCAAATATCAATTCAATAAAAAATATAGTTATATATAATCGACGATGTTGAAGCCATCGATAATGAGAATATACAATACGACAAAGACGAAATAATGCCTAGAAATAAACTATTTTATTTTAATGTTCTTATAGTTACCACTATTTCTATAATTCAAATACTATCTTTTTATGAAGAGATAGAACTTGATATTCTCTACAAATCCATATATAGTTTGACCTTTAAACTATCTTAGGTGCATTTTAAAAAAAATGAAAAAGCAAAGACATAAATAGACGGCAAAAATAACGAGTTGAAGGTGATGAATAACCGCGCTTTGTACCTAATACTTTCATTAAATTGTCCTATTACAAAAACAAAATATCCCATAAGATGCAGCTTAAAGAACTTCGGCAATTTATGCAAGGTCGTTCATTTGGCAGTAATATTTTGTGAAACACGATGTAAACGAGTGTTGAAGAGTATATGGGCAGAAATTTAGATCACCCTCTCTCCTACAGATCATGACCGACATCTTAATTAATTAATCACCTATTACAGACTGTGACAAAGAGACTCGCAGAATGGTCATAGAATGATCGAGTTGAAATATTTTTGGAATATCTCCTTGTTGAAATTGTATGCTCTAAAGTAAGGAATAATGTGACATAACGTTTTTTTAAAAGTCGACGACATTTGTAGTGATTAAATTCGACCATGTGAATATAAGATTTTTTTTTTGGTGGAAGATAAATTCGCTTTTTCTTATTTCATCATTTTTATTGGCTGATTTGTTTTATTAAAAAATATAAAATACACCACAAACAAAGAAAAGATAAGAAAAAGTGAATTCATCTTCTATCAAAAATTTGTTCCATTTTCGTATGGTTCAAATTTGATCTCTCAAAATTTTGCACATTTTGAAAACAAAAAGTGTACACAAGTCGATTAAACTAATAGTTGGCTTCCATTGGATCCGTTAAGTATCCTTATGGGATTATCCCAGGTCGAGCTATCCGACCTGGAAACGGGCAGTTTTGGGTAATTCAGATGATTTCATGGAAGCAGTATCCCAACTAGGAAACATTCCGATTGATTTCCGGCTTGTTACTGCCGAAAACAGTGTTATTTCCTACAGATTCCATCCGGAAGCTCACGGATCCGAGCCTCCAAAATCTTCGACCTATTCATTTTTTTCAAATATATCCTAAGATAGTTTTAAGACGAAATTATATATGGATTTATAGAAAATTTCAAGCACTATCTTTTCATAAAAGGATAGGATAAGCATCACAAGAATAGTAGATGAGAAATGTTAAATTTTTTGTCCATCGATTATTTATGTAAATAATATTAACCTGATTAATAAAACTCAAATACATGACACAAAGTATTGATGAATAAATATAACCCATGACTATACATGATGATGAATAAAATTCTCTTTGTTGAATATCACCTAATATCATTTGTATATTTAATACAAAAAATAATCCCATATAAATCAAACTGATTAAATAAATATGAATACAAAGTATTAAAATTGTTTTATTTTCACGTTTTATACGTTTTTTATAAAAATAATAAATAATTATAAATATTATTATTAATGATATTAATAATCCAAATATAATTTCACAACATGTTATTAAATTTAATATCAATCCAACTATTTTATTTTCATTACTTAACATTATTAAATAGATTAATTTTTGTATTTTATTTTCACTAGAATAAATAAAATATTTTTAATTATTTCTATATATTACTTACAAATTTTTCTTATCACGTATCAAAGTTAACTTTTTGTTTTCTATACAAAAATAAAGACTAGACTAGGAAAATTTCTATTCATCTTAAATATTATTTGCGTAAAAAGAATTCATTATTATATTTTCTTTTCTCTTTTATATCTATTAATGAAAAATGAATGTAGTATCAAAATAGATCCTTATATCTTCTTATCAAAAAATAAGAAAACAAAAATAATTGTATTATATCACATAAAAATCGTTATTTTATTTTCAAGAAATTAAAATATGAAAATTTTTATACTTAAGATCAAAGAGTAAAATATAATAAATTAATTATAATTGAAAAAGAAAGATTTTCAAATGTGTATACCTGTTATTCTTAACTATTGTCGGCTTTTAACAGATTATAATAAGAATCATTTTAATAAATAAGTTCTCATTTATATTCTTTTCTTTATCATGAATATTAATTAACTTTCAACTATTCATTATCTTGTTCTTTGAGAATTTTTCTTCTTCTTATATATATCATTATATTATAAAGTAACTTATTTTTTTTATCTGTCATTTTTAATTTTATAATAATTATTTCAATACAACTATTTTAAAGAATAGACCCTAGAACTTTTTTCTACAAGAATATTTTCCTTTTAATCGATAAATCTCGACAAGATTTATTCAAATCACTTTGCAACAACAGAAATCTTAACAAAATTTCAAAAATGTACTAGAATTAATAGACCACGACATTATTTTAGTTCACACATGCTCTCTAACAATTAAATTATGCACTATACAGAATAGTGACTATTATACGCATAGCGTTCGCAAAAACCGTGGTATTCTCTAGTGAATACTGGAGTATGTAAAGCCGTCAGAATCCATCATTTAGAAAAATCGGTCTGAAACAAAAAATGAGATACTGTTTGAAATATATTTAATAACGTTAATGTTTGTCGCATTAGCTAATCCTATAATGGGATTGCCAGGTGAAGCAGTATGGCACGGAATCTGCGGCCGCATACGGCAACCGTTTACGGTGCTACAAAAACACCGTATATCCGATCACCGTATTCATGCTGCATTTATGTCATATTACCAAAGCATTTTTAATTCACATTTAGACACTATGTAATGCTGCATGGTTGATAGCTCTGCCTAAGCACTATCAAATATTACTAAACTTACTAGCTAACAGCATGCATTCAGCGCAACATGCGAAAGATATAATTTCTTGCTCTTTCTTACTAACTACTTTTTTTTACTGTTGTACATCTCATACCAATTTGTTCCAGCTGTTTTCATATCACGCGATAGATTTTATTGAGCTTTATTTTATGGCATTCAGCCCAAATAATAAAAGTGCACAATATACAAAAGAATCTTGCATGCCTCGAATTCAGCACGATACAGCTTCAAAAACGTGCTGTATCCGACTGCAATATCTAAGGCATTTATAACATATTTCCATTTATCAACGAAAAATTTTTTCACACAGAATGACCCAAAACGTATACATCATGAAAAGCACACACATTTCTAGCGCTATCTATTAAAAATAAGAATAAAAACGAAAAGAAAATATCGTAAATAAAGTTCCACATCATAATAAACAATTCGTTCTCATGAAAGATTGTTGCCCAAAAATTTTGAACAATAGACCGATACTGAAGACTATACAAACTGACTAATGGATATAGCGGAATGCATCATATATAACTGGACTTGATGAACAAACTGAAACATCTGAACCGTATCTAATTCCGTTTTCTTAAAGAAACAGTCGTACAGCGATAAATATTGCACTTGAAAAGACATGAATGTTTGTCTCTCCGTTTTATTCAAACAAGTCAGAGTTCAGGGTTAGAAAAATCGAACTTGAGGTTTGCTCATTATTTGTATATGAATCTATATAGGGATATTTCTATAAAACGATCATCATTAGAGTGGATGTTTGTTTCGTAGCTTTCATGCAATTAAAAAGATTGAGATATAAGATAATCCAAATGAAAACTATTTGGAATGACAATCATACTAAATTTTCTTTCAGAAAAGAGTCAGCGAATCTATAGGATGAGCGCTACTTGTTTTATAGAGTCTCAGTTACTGATCACAATAAACACCATTTTACATGACGAAAATATCTTTTTAAGGTCGAAAAATGTGAAAAAATTGAAAGGTGTCGTTTTCATCAAAAACCAAATCCGGTTCAAAACGTATCTCATATTTTTATTCTGGCCCTTTATGAGCTTCTAATTATATGTTACTCGGATTCGGCATCGAAGATTTAGCCTAGACTAGTTGTTAAAACAACTCTAGATCATAAAATCTTTCCAGGATAGTGCGATGAATTACGCCGAACGCAGCGCAAATAGGGAATTTTTGTGAATGCATCAACTTTCTTTACATTAGCGATAAAATCAGATATTTTATCTCATTTTACTTATCATATCCTCATTCATATCCATTTTAGGCAGTATTCAACTGTTCTTGAATTCAAATAAGACTTTCTGTCATAAACTAAACACAGATCCAAAAGTAGTACAAAAAAACCTTACGAGGGAACCTCGCCAGTTGTCCCCTTCCGATTTCAAAGAATTTTTCTCCATAGATACACTTTAGTGCCCTAGTAAAATCCCTAAAAGGATTTGGATTCCTAGCACTTCCTTCAAAAGTTATGGATACTTTATTTTTGCTTCTATATAGCAAAACATACAATACTTAAGGAGGATCGGTACCCTCAGTTTCAGACACAAAGTACAAGAGAAATAGAAATTTTTGTATGAAAAGATAGAGAAAGAAATTCTCTATCTAGTAGAGCTTGAATGAAGCTGAAAATCGAAGCTTGCTACATTATCGAACCTTGAATAAGGTGTTTCAGACAGGTACTTTTTGTACTCCAATGGCTTTCAATCATATTATTATGATTTGAGTAAAATTTAAATATATATTTTATGCATAGATCGATAGACAATTTCAAGCTCTACAACTTTTCTATGGACCATATTGGCTGATTTGCTTCCCGGAAAAAGATAAGTGTTCCCTAGACGATCATAGATGATCCCATAGTGAGTCCTCCATGGGCAACAACAGAAAACGGCTTCTATCTTTCTCGAAGAAGCCAAATCAGCTAATATGATCCATAGAAAAGTTGTAGAGCTTGAAATTGTCTATCGATCTATGCATAAAATATATATTTAAATTTAACTCAAATCATAATAACACGATTAGACATGCACCAAAACCAAAACAAGTTTCGATATTTTGGTTTTGAGGTACAGATAAAGTAACTCATTTGGAAATGATAAGTCTAAAATACCGTCCTACAATCATTCTTATATTTGTTACCTTGAAAAAGCTTCTCATATAACATTGTATGTAATAAATTCATTCCCATAATCATCGTCCTCCACTCGGAAAAGTCATTTTTCATTAAATTTTTCGATTGGTAATGTGTTAGATAGACCCAAGCATCTACTATTGAATATCATAAAATATGTAGATTTTATAATGAGTTTACAGGACACTATTAGTTGCATGAAATGATCTATTCAAAACGAAAAATAAATATTTACACTGTGATACAAATTTTCCGAACTTTCTGAAATTTGTGCCATAACTAAAACGCGATCTTCTTACTTAATCCATAAAAAAATATATTCTTAGGCCACGTTGTCAGGATTAAGATGTAGTTCATTCTTCACATAAGATTTTCATCATTATAAACATATAATTTTTAGAGCATATCTGCTTTTCATCATTGTATACTATTATTCAAGAAGCTCATTTCAAAGTAACAAATATGAAAGAGCTTATCGGAAGGCATTTAGGAATAATGTTTCAAAATCACCTTCTTTACCAATATCTCAAAACCAAAACCAAAACCAAAACTCGATCAAAAACCAATACTATCGAAACCAAAACCATGTCAAAACCAGTACTATCGAAACCAAAACCGTGTCAAAACCAATACCTCAAAACCAAGAGGTTTGGATTTGGTGCATGTCTAAACACGATTGAAAGCCATCGGAGTATAAAAAATACCTGTCTGAAACACCTTATTCAAGGTTCGATGATGTAGTAAGCTTCAATTTTCAGCTTCATTCAAGTTCTACTAGACAGAGAATTTCTTTCTCTATCTTTTCATACAAAAATTTCTGTTTCTCTTGTATTTTGTATTTGAAAGTGAGGGTGTCGATCCTCCTTAAGTATTGTATGTTATGCTATACAGGGGCAAAAAAAATTCTTTGAAATTGGAAGGGGACACCTGGCGAGGTTCCCTCGTAAGTTTTAACACATATAAATTCTTTGTCAAATAAAACAGGAAATCCAAATGAGGCGATAAGAAAAGATGAAAAATACATTATCACTTATCTAATTAGCAAAATTTTTCTGAAAAAGGTAGTTTAGGCTCATAACAATAGTTAGTTAATCGAAACAGTCGTAGAATTTTAAATGGGGTACAAAATGGCGAAATGGGATACGGTTGGCACCCCTCTTTACAGCTATTGTAGAACAAGTAAATTGATGTTGTTCAGTTGAATTCTATGATAATAAACAAATATTTTTAAATCAAATTTTGTTTCTTACTTCATTCAAATATTGAAAGAGAACTAATTAAAATAATTGATGATTTGACTATTTACATATATATGTCATAATCATAATAAACAATCTATGACATGATGAATAATTCATTAGATTAATTACCTAAAAATAATGAAAATATTTTTTTTATTAAAAATATCAAATAAAAATTAAAAAAAGAATAAAACATCATCAATTGAATCAGTTTCAAATGTTTTTCTTTTTTTTTCTTATTCATTTATCAAATTCATAAAATTGAATTATATTCTTTACAAATATAGTCAATAGTCAATTATCAACAAATCTTATAAATGAATTCTCCATTTAAATAAAATTAGATTTACATAATCAATCATTTTTGATTTCAACCTATTTTGACAAATGTCAATGTCAATATTATTTTAAATAAATTCAATTAAATAACAAGAAAAATATGTATTCTCTTTCTCGTAGAGAAGAGTCTTGCGAACATAAATTGTCTGCTTGCTTGATTGCTTGCTTGTAAGTCCGCAAAAGGTCAAAAAAACATTTTATTCATATTTTCTATAAAACTTAACCAAAGGGTAATTGGGGTCGAGGAACTCGAATCTGATGTTAGTTTTTCGAAATTTCCTTAAGAATCAATTTT
Source organism: Macrotrachela quadricornifera (assembly GCA_022393335.1). Classification (NCBI taxonomy): domain Eukaryota; kingdom Metazoa; phylum Rotifera; class Eurotatoria; order Philodinida; family Philodinidae; genus Macrotrachela; species Macrotrachela quadricornifera. The sequence goes on along the minus strand of JAJEKB010020868.1, from coordinate 354,066 downwards.
TTACACAAAGGATCACTTTTTTTTATAAGGCTTGACCGAAGGGTAACCGAGGTCGAGAAATTCAAATCTGAAGTTAGTTGTATAAAAATTGTTTGACGATCAATTTTTTAAAGAAACAATAAATTTTTAATAAAAAGCATTTCTTTTTTATGAAGTTTGGTCAACGCCCGTTAATGTCCAGGAACTTGAATCTGACTTCGATTTTTTTAAATTTTATAAATGAATAGCTTGACGGTAATTTAGAAACACGATTTCTACGAGAAAGAGCTGAGCGAGTCTTTAGACGAGCGTTACTTGTTTTTTAATGTAATCAATATAATTTTATTTATTGATTAAGTTCAATTATTTTATAAATGTTTATCTATTAAGATTAAATATTCGAATTAAGTCATCAAAAGATGATACTGTCTAAAAACAAAAAGACCCAAAGGGAAGAAAAAGTAGACTCGATACTTGAAGATATATTTAGTTCGATTAAGTAGTTTGGAATCAATTTGTTGACGATTGTTGAAGACAGCATTGTCTATATTATTTGATAAATTCTCAACCAACATCGTCAAAATTGGGAAAAGAAATTAACTAACCCATTCTTTGTCTAATATTATGGTACAAATCTGAAATAAAAACTAACGCATAAGCACACACATATTGATTAATAATAGTCTTATAAAAATTGTGACTGAATTCTTAAGTATAAATAAACATGTTTTTCGATGTTGTTTCATCAATGACATTGAAAAATAGAACGACTAAATATATAAGCAATGCTTCTACTTTTATTGTTACTAATCATTTATATAATCTTGTCATTTTTCATATCATATTTATTCATCATTGCTGATCTTTTTTTTCTAATAAATCGTTTTTTAATAATTACAAAACAAAAACAAATATATTTTATCTTATTATAACTGTCTTCATCATCATAAGAAGCGACAAGTGTGAGGAAAGACCATTGAAGGATTTTGAAAAAGAATTATTTGTCGTTCGTTTTGTTTTGTTTTTTTTTCTTGACTATGATCGCTATTGAATTTTTTGCTGTTTTTGTTTTTTGAGATAAGTTGGTTGAAGACAAGAAGAGAATAAGATCTTTGGAAGAAAATTCTAAATGAACTTCCTTTTGATTTTGTACTATTTGTTGATGGTGGTACTTTTTTTGCCAATTTCTTCTGTTCCAACAACATGATATTGATCAATTTTAGCAACAGATTTATCGAAAGCTTTTCTAGAAAAAAAGAAGAAAACTAGTTTTAATTAATTAAGAATATGAGAAACATACAGAATTTCAGCTTCATCGTTTTCTTTATTTGACTCTGCCTGTTTTATTGGTTGACTTTGAGAATTTGATTTCAAATTAAGTTTCATCATTTTATACTGATGATTCCAATACAGTTGTTTTTCTTTTAATTTCATCTCTTCTTTTTCTCGTTGCTTTTTATAATCCAGTTCATCATCTTGTCGTTTATCTTTTCTATATTCTAGTACAAATCTTCTAATAAATGTACCTAAGTATGAGAGGATGACGATAGTTAACATTGTATCAAAGGCCCCTGTGAGAAAAATAATAAAACATTGGTTCATTGAACTTATTAAATAAATAAAGCTTAAACTTACGGTTAGCTTGAAAATTATCAAGTAAATTTCGATATAATTCTCGACTATTATTAATAATTGTTTTTATTAATCTATCAGCATGTAATTTAATATGATGATCATATTTTATTCCATTATGTGTTTGATGATCATTAGTCAATATACCTTTTTGTTTATACAAAACCAACTAAAGATAAAAAATTAATCATTATATATAATATAATATAATTTAGTTTTACCTGATAGTTCGAATGGAAAAAATTATTTATATTTATTTTTTCCGAACCATTTTTTAATCGATATGATATTGGACCAATTCGAAGTAAACTGTACTCTAAAAAAAATTGGTGTTCTACCGAACTTTGAAGGTTTAACACTGTTTTACGAAACGATTTTAAGTGCCGTAGCATGAAAACATTTCGTAATTTCCATACAAAACCTTTTTAAGTTCCGAAAACTGAAGAAAGTTCTGAAGTTTTACTACGAAACCCTCTGGAAGTTTCATGCATCGTGTACTAAACTTCAGTAGATTCGCATGTTTTGTACAAAACCGTTGACAGTTCCGTAGCAGCATCTAAAAGTTTCGTATAAGTTCCACGAAGTCATCCATAACTTCATGAGTGCTCTAATAGTTCCGGATACATTGTACGAAACTAGGCATGGTTTCGTAACAGACATGCCAAACCATTACATCATTTACGAAACTATGAACAGTTTCGTCCCATATATGCTGAACCAATTGATGTTTTGCAAAACCACTTATAGTTTTGTGGAACGACTAAAAGTTCCGTATTTCTTTTACAAATCTATCGAAAGTTTCATAAAATATCAAAAGGTTCCGCATACATAGTACGAAGCTGTTCATAGTTTCGTAAATGATGTAATGTTTTGGTACGTCTGTTACAAAACCATGCTTCGTTTCGTACAATGTATCCGGAACTACTAGAGCACTCACGAAATTATGGATGGCTTCGTGGAACTTATACGGAACTTTTAGATGCTGTTACGAAGCTGTCAACGGTTTTGTACAAAACATGCGAATCTACTGAAGTTTAGTACACGATGCATGAAACTTCCAGAGGGTTTCGTAATAAAACTGTGAAACTCTTTTCAATTTTCGAGGTGACGGTGAGGTTCTGTATGAAAATTACGAAACGATTTTCGTACCACGCAAATTAAAATCATTTTGTAAAACAGTGCCAAAACTTCAAAGTTTAGTAGAACACCTATTTTTTTACAGTGTACTAATCCAAATAAGTCTTGAATGAAGTATGTTTAGATGATTTATAGGAAGGTAGAGACAGCACTAAAACATAGATCTTAAAAATTACAGATACTGCAACGAAATAGTCGGAAGTAGTTATGAGGTACACTCTTTGATAGGTCTCAAAAAGTTGCACGTAATACTCCCGAGATAACCGTCGAAAAGTTACTAACGGTACGCTCAGATTGTCCTCGAAAAGTAACTAATGATACGGTGAAGTAGCCCTCAAAAATTTAACAATAGTACTGTTAAGGATGCGTTAAAAAATTACAGAACCTTTTCGTTCGCTACTCATTCACCGTTTTGTTTTGCCAGTGAGGGCTATATATATACTAGTGAATTCATGGGAATTTATCATCATGTAGAACATGTTTTAAGATTAAATATTTATGCGATTGTCTTGTTATATTGTAGAAGACATCCTACATATCCGAATGCACATAACCAAGTAAGGACTTTTTTGATAATCTAGTATCCTAATTAATTAATTAATTGTATATAGTTTTAGGTTCGGTGACAACACTACCGAACCCAATATTTTCCGAAATCCTACAATTAATCAGTAAGTTTGTTGTATCCAAATAAATGAACTTCTTTTCTGTTACAGATTGACTTCAGTATGGGACTCGCGGATATACTTATCATCTAATCCAAATAAAATCGTGTTTTATTTCAAAAGCATCGTTGTATCCAATTATGGGTAAGTTTTACTGTAGAAAATAAACATACTCATTTTCTCTTTTTAGGTCAACTCACATATGAGCTGTATGGGTAAGTTTATTTTATTATATAAAATTAATTCATTTACTCTTTATTGTAGATTAATTCGAGAAACTACTTGACGATTAAGTGTTATTTTTAACCGACAAGGGAAGCTTCAGAAGTATTCAAGCAGTTTAGTCTCTGCCTTGCATCTATAATTCGATATGATTTAGATATGAAGAGCTAAATAGAATTCGTGCAAAATTGCATTTAGCTTTTCATATCTAATTCAGATCGACTTGCAGATGCAAGGCAGAGACTAAACTGCTTGCATACCTCTGGAGCTTCCCTCGTCAGTCATTCGGTCGGTAACAAAAAAAGGTTCAGTGGCAATGAGCACGCACTAAACCTTTTTTTCCGTTGGTGTGAAAGGTTTAGTACGAAACCCTCCTTACAGAACCTTTTATTGCAGATGTCCAGAATTGGTTTTATACTAAACCTGCTTTTTACGAAACCAATAAAGGATCTTCCCGTGTGTCGAGGGGAAGATCCTTTTTTGGTTCGGTAAAACTTCTTTTTTTTAGAGTGCAGACATCATATCTTTTGTTACTTAGTAGTGCTTCTTGGTGTTGTTTGTTGTGCATGTATGTGTGTATTTATAGATTACTTACTCGTAATAAAAAAATGATAACTACTTGAACACAATTTGTCAAAAAATGGTTATAGATGGCATATTTTTTATTAAAATAAAATATTGAAAAAAAAATACATAAAGTTCATAAAGTTTGGATGAGATAGAAAACTGCAAAAAATTAGGAGATACAAATAAAGTAGCAAAAAAAATTGAACGAGATAGGGAAGTGCAAAAAACGAATGAGAAATAAGAATGTTCCATAGCAGCTTGGACAATTCGTGATTTATAGCGTATTGTGATTTCTAGAACAAATAGAATATTTAGTTTAGTGGAATCGAGGAGCTTCGTTGCTATGATCTCAAGGACACAATGTGCAGCTGACTTTTTTCGATCAACAATTTTCATTTGATGCACTACACACTAATTAAAACCGTGTCATATGTGTGACATGTTGCACAACTAGTTTGCACTATGATATATTTTTTGCAAAAATTGTGTCACGTTCCTTCCAAAAGAGTTAAAATGTCTTATATGAATATTGATTCGAGAAGCCTTTCAATTTTTACATTTTGTAATCAATTAACTTATGTATGAAAATGCTGACGGGGTAGAAGCACTAAAAAGGTGAAACACTCAGAAAACTGTCTCCTAATTGAGATCGGCCTTTCAAAAACGTAAGAAAATATCGTGACATCTTGGATATCAACTATTTTCAGTATCTATGTAACGCTTTACAAACTTTGTAAAATAAAAAGTAACTAAAAACTCTGCCATCGACACCTCTGCATTTGGAGATTATTCAGTTCAGCTTGTCAAAAAGTATTTTCGTCTTTAAAGTCATATTGCACTAGTAGCACGTAAGTGTTCTAACAGAATTTAGCGTTGAAGAACCTTAGAACTCATACTTCGAAACGATGGTCGTTGTTTATAATACGAAAGTTTGATGACCGATATTTGCCCAAAGAAAATATGACACGAGCGTGTGACACAATTCTAACTAGTGTGCACTTTAAAGAAGGTTTGCATTTTCATAACATACCTAGCTTTTAAAAATAAAATTCAACTAGTCAGCTATCACTTTTTACCGCTTGCCCTGACATATTCTTTCCGCTATAGTCGTTACTTCTTCACAAAAACGTATCCAACCTACGTAAGTTGTATAGCACACCTCATTTGAACTCCAGCGAGATTTTGTTCAACTATACTGATCATACCCTACAAGGCTTAGCATACACTCATCCAAAGCATTAACTTCTGTTCAATGAATGATAACCCAAAAATTATCTTAAAGTATATTTGTTAGAAAGAAGAGAATGTTTACAATGGATGACATTATTTACTTACATAT
>JAJEKB010020868.1:287342-348515 GCA_022393335.1 Macrotrachela quadricornifera | reverse complement strand
AGAAAGAAGAGAATGTTTACAATGGATGACATTATTTACTTACATATGTCAAATGAATAGTTCTCAAAAAGATTCTCTTCAAGTATATTTGTTAGAAAGAAGAGAATGTTTATATTTCATGACTTGATGGATTTACATATGTTAAATGAATAGTTTCTATAATTATTTTGTTTATTTATACTGCTCACATAGAAGAAAAGAGATGAGTGAATGCTTTAATAGAGGCACGTACAACTTGAATATGTTGGCAAGTACGATTTTGTCTGAAAATATTGGTTTTATAGAATAAAATCTGACATGTCGTTACAGGATGGAAGATTATTTCGCAAATGAATAGTCTGAACAAAGACTCTCGTCGAGTGCCTTTGTCATTTCAAAATGAGCATACGAGTCTCATTATATGATTGAGCATCATACGTGAAATGGACAGCATTTAGTAGACCTATATTCACGTATACTGATTATTTCAAAGTGATGACAAGTAGTTAATAAAACAATCAAGCATTGTATAACCAAATGAATACTTCCAATTAAAACTCTATTCAAATATATTTTCAAAATCCGAGCAAAACTTTGAAATTGCTGACGCAGTCGAAAATTCTATAGTAAATCGATAGTTTATACCACTGTTCTATTCAAGAGTATTGCTCGCGCATAAGTGATAGCTGACTACCAACGACGTGATCGAATACGTGTAACAAATAAATAGTTCTAACCAAAATTCTGTTTAAATATTTTTCTCAGTTTAGAGCAAAGCTTCGAAAGTGTTCATTGAATGGAAGATCATATAACAAATGATTAATTTTCATAAGGGTTCTATCTGAATATTACATTCATTCCAAAAGGAAGTTTGTACTGGTCTACTTTCTGGAAGATTGAAGGGAGATGAATATCTCTTAGAAAAATTCTGTTTAAGTTTATTAATCAGCTGGAAACCATGTTCTGTTGTTATCAACTTCTTCATAAGCACATGACAAATGAAGACATACAACAAAAGTTTTGTATTAGGATAGTTCTCATTTCGAACGCAACATTTACAATTGACGAGACGATGAAACAGTGCATGATAAAAGAATGATTTTCAGAAGTATTTAGTTCTAGTATATTGCTCACTTCGGAAGATAGATTTTCCGTTATTGATAGTATTGGATAGTGTATGGTACATGAATGGTTCACAGTAAGATTCCCATCGAATATATTGTTTTTTTTTAATACAGATTTGTAATTAATAATATGATTGAACAGCATATCATAAATGAATATTTGTTACCAAGATTTTATTTGAGTATATCGCTTACTCGAAAAGAAAGCAATTCATACTTGATGATATCATTGCACAAACCACAGTAAATGAATAGTCTATATCAAGACTTTGTTCCAACATGCTGCTCATTTCGAGAAAAAGATCTACGATTGATAACATGATTGAATAACATACGTCAAACGAGTAGCTGTCAGGAGGATCTGATGCCAGTATTTTGTTCAGTTCAAAAAAAGAGTTTCCACTAGTTCATGGGATTAAATACGTATTAAATGAATAGTTCTAAACAGGGTTTCCTTCGAGTACATTGCCACTTTTGCATAAAAGATCTGAAAATCAAGATGTAAATCATGAATTTCATGCAAATGAATATTTCTTAGAACGGCCATGTTCGAGTATATTACTCACTTCGCAGGAATAATTTATACTAGTGACGTAACAGAAGCTGGTACATGAGATGAACTGCCCTAACAAGCATTTCAATCTAGTATAATGATCCCTTAAAACAAAAGGTAACTATTGTTGACGTAACTGAAGAACACATACTAGCTGATTTATTCAAACAACTAGTGTATTCATGTATACTCTTCATTTTTACGCAAAATTTCATAAATGATGACGTCATTTGCAATAGTGAGATAAACAGATTCCTCTCAAAATCGTTGCGTTTGAGTAAACTGCTCATCCCAAAACAATGATTTGTAACTAATGGTGCGATCGACCAGTACATAGCAGATATATTCCTCTCACCAAGCTTTTATACAAGTACGTTGCTCAGTTTGGACGAAAGATTGTCCAATAACAACATAAGTGGCAGGTATATGGCAATCAAACAATCCGTACGAGTCTTGTTCGATCATATGCGCTTCATCCACTGAAAAACTATAGTTCACACCGTACTCTAAAATCACATGACAAACGTGTAAACTTACCAGAGCATATACAACTATATCGTCAGTTACAAGCAAGTTATAGAGTTGTTCACGACATTGAAGTTACCATCATATACGAATCATCACGACAAAATTTGTGTTCAATTATTTTGGTGATTCTGATTAAGTCTCTTATTTATAGCGTCACGTCCAACATTTAGCTAACACATGAACAGTTCCAAGTAGGCAACTTAGTAGTAGTGTCTGTTGTTGGAGTTTCTGTTGTTGGAGTTTCTGTTGTTGGAGTTTCTGTTGTTCGACTTTCTGTTGTTGGAGTTTCTGTTGTTGGAGTTTCTGTTGTTGGAGTTTCTGTTGTTCGACTTTCTGTTGTTCGACTTTCTGTTGTTCGACTTTCTGTTGTTCGACTTTCTGTTGTTGAAGTTTCTGTTATTGGTATCGGTGTCACCGTTTTTGTTGTTGTTGTAGTTGTAGTTGTAGTTGTAGTTGTCGTTGTTGTAGTTATAGTTGTTGTTGTTGTAGTTGTAGTTGTAGTTGTAGTTGTAGTTGTAGTTGTAGTTGTTGTTATTGTAGTTGTAGTTGTTGTTGTCATCACATAATCTTCAAAAATAAGTAGGATTACTCCAAAGCAAACAATACAAGAGTAGTGATGCAAAACGAACGGCCATGATCTATTACAACTCTTTAATGTGCTGTTCATAGATATGAGCACGAGGAGAAAGACAGCTTTCGTTTTGAAAATTTTTATTTGATTTACCATAGAATTACACAATATATTTTTTGTTTTATGCATTGAATATGATAGTCTTGATAAAGACATATCTTCTATACTTTACAGAATCGAACACATTTCTCAAGTACAAGAAATCATTGTAGAGGAAAAAAACAGCCGATTTCATTATAGCATAGAGTCCACTTACGCCGTCTACCCAGGTCGAACAAAACGGTCCGTATACGGCCATTTACGACATCAAAACGAACCGTATACTGACCTGTATGAGTGGGCGCAGTAATACGGTCCGTTTTGACTCCGTACATAGCCGTATAGTAACCGTTTAGAAAGAGAATACAGAGCGTTTACGATGCCGTAAAACTGCGCTCACTTTTACAGGACGAAACGGTTCATTTACCGCCGTAAAGATACCGTTTAGTCATGGTTTACATTCCGAAAACGCATTGTAAACGACTCCGTTTTGGACGACCTGGGTAGAATCAACTCAAAAGGAAAACTAACGATCCTTTAGAATCAAAGGTAAATAATATTATTCAAAAAGTTGTACTAATTTTTAATAACGATCTAGAATTTCTCAATAACACTTAAAATTGCTATTATTCAACAAAAGCAGTCAGTACCACTACATATAATCAATCTCTGTTAACAAGCTTATACGTCTAGAAAAATCTTTTTTCTACCATTTTGTTCATGTTAAAAAGAAACAAAAGACCAACTGATAATAATAAAATAATTTGACTCATATGCATGACTTTGTTTAGATCACGGCAATGGTATCTTGATCAGTAAGAATTTTTATTCTCGTTAGCATTTTAAGCTTACAACTCTGTTAATCAGAATCAACTTCGAATGATATAAAATGATTCTGCCGATTTCATAATTGCTAATGTAAGTAACACTCATGTATTCAAACTATTAGTGTGCCTCATTTCAAGTCTTATTTTGGGTTCAAAACCTATCATCTATACGAGTTTATGCTCTGTTCTATCAGAGATTTCTGTTATTTCGCATCTTTTTTGCTAGGTCTGACCTACAATCCTTCCTATGATTCCACATAAAATAATCAAACTTAATCGGAAAGGAAATATGGATGTTTTTCGAAATATATTTTGGCCGATTATTAATAACGTAATGACTAAAATATTCGAGCTATGAATGAAACATATGACTGAAACAGGGTAAACTCTTTTAGATTTATTCATTTCTATTTATAAAACAAACTCTAATCTGCATGTATTCTACACCTACTGAGCTGTTCCTAAAATTAGCTTCAGACATCTATGACAAACATTTGTCGAAGAAGATAAAAGATTGATAGATTGCTCTCTTTGTTTATAGAATGTAAAGGCAATTTGACTAATCAATGCAAAAAATGACGAATTCATACTATAGTAATTACCTTGAACTGACTTCTCTATCCTGGATGAGATCACAACCAACTGGTTATGCTGTATCTTTTGTCTTCTCAACTTATCTAATGAGCAAAAGTTTGTTGCATACCATTTCTAAGCTTTAGTGAGAACATATTAGAATCGGACAATGTAGCTTCAATTTATTTGACTTATTCTCGAAAGAATAAGGAGAAATATTGCTTGTATGCGTTCGAAAATCAACTGATTCTAATCAGCTGCATAATCGACTACACACACTTTTTACATATCTAACATCTGCATCCTTGTTCAAAAATTAGTTTCTTACAAGCATCTTAATCATTAACACAATGTATTACCTACTGGAATTCATTTAACTTTGCTTTTATTAAACTACATTAAAACATGTAAATATTAAGATAATAAAAGAAAGGAATATTGCAGACATTATAAATGAATTGATTAGAAACTCTTGCTCATGAGAACATTGTCATATGAATAGCCATACACTGAAATCCAATAAAATTCTCTCTCGCTTATCATTTTGGAGAAAGTATAATTTAAAAAACAAATGTCGTGATCTAAAAAGATTTCTATACATGAAAGAAGTTTTGAGAAAATGATTTTGAAGAGTTTGTCATTGCTAACTATGATGCTTGATATGTTTTGTAAAAATAATTCTCTATGATTAATTAGTACAATAAGCACGAAATGAATTTCGTATTTTTAAATTCATGACGAAGAAACTAATCAAATAATTCTGAGAATAAAATACCTAATTAATATATAAATTTCTATGTGTTGGTATCTTTACAATCAGTTTTTGAATTTTTTGCGCTAAGATAACTGCAAATACTATTCTGTTTTTTATTTAAAGCAGTCTCAGTTTAAATTCGTTTTAGAAACCTTACATTACCGTTATAGTACCGCCGCGGTTGCTTTTGATAGTATTTGTTTCGCGAATAGACGGATGCTTGGCCATGATGTTCATCTTGCCATTTAAAATTGGGTTGTCTTTCATATATAGGTGATTTCGGAAATTTTGATGGAAACGAAGAACGATATTTAGTATGAACACCACCCATGAACCCGCCTTTCTGTATGTTCAGTAGTGGTATATCACCACCTCTTACTGTCAAATAGTGAAAACCTTCGAAATGAAGTTTTAGAGAATAATTACTTACGCGGTTCTGGATGAAACAGAGTTGCTACATCAAAGAAAGTCGTCATACCAACACCGGTGCTTAAAAATGTTGCATATCCTGAGGCGATGAGTTCGCCTACAGAATATACTTGCCCATATGCATTCATCATTGGTGGTATTACATAAACTGTAGAATAATGTTTTATAGGATATGATTTTTCAATGTATGAAAACTCACTGCCGCCTTTTGGTGAATATATAATTGTTTGTTGAGTGGCTGGATGCACCATAATTGGCATTGTAAACTTGAAATTCATAAATGGTCCAACCAAAGCTATATGAAACTCTTTTGTATGACATAATGGGTAGAATTAATAGATACATACGAAATCGACGACGATTGTATTCAGCTACTGGAAAACGAAGTCGCTGCCAAGGTCGTCGAGTGCCAGCACTCTTTGGTTCACGAATGTAGATGTTGAAATATCCAATTGTTTCAGGTGATTCAGGCTTCTATTTATAAATCAATACGATTGGAACATTATTGACTACTATAGACTAGATTAGATAGGAATACTTACATAACGTAGTCGATGATTATTACGATTCCACTGCCCTGATAAATACTCAGCACGATCTTCTTCTCCCGACTCATAATTCTTGTTCAAGTTTCGATCCAATGCGTATACTGTAATATATAATAAAGAATTCAAGATAGCGTTATAAATAATGTATGTTATCATAAAAATCCACTGGGTACAGATGGTTTTTCAATGTTGAGGGAAATACTTTTGATGTCTAATATTCAGTTTTTGAATAAACAATGTGGAAGAGCTAGATTTTGAAATAGATTAATAATTAATCAATTTGATTTGTTTTATGAAGATATCATAAGAACAATATTGAGAAAGTGTTTTGCCTTAAGTTTAGAATGGTAATATTTTTAATTCATAGAAAGAACTGGTTGCTTTCCATTTTATTACATAGATCAAAAACAATGAATTCAGAGAGATCGAAAAGTGTCCAGATTTTCTTGAGATTTTATAATCTGTAAAATAACATTCGATAATTATAAGATGCTTCATCCAATGGACAACCTATTAGGTTGGGTTTAGTACTCATATTTATTTTGCTATGAAAATTAGATAGGGTTATTTAGAGGATGCATCTGTATATCATAAGTTATTGTAGGATGGATGAAGTTGATCCAACCAATCTTAGAAGTTTTCAGATGTTTACAAATCTTAAATATAACAAGTCAGTGAACTCCATCATATAGAATTAAAAAAGAGTCATTTTATCTTCGTAAATGGATATATCAAAATTCAAAATTCAGTAATATACATTTTTGTGTGACATTATCTTCAAAAACATATTTCGAACGAATTCTATTTATTAGGTACTCATCTTAACTTAACTAGATATATCTTCAGTACGTCTACATTTTATCTTGAATGCTGGAAATCTCATATCACTGTCTATTTATTTTTCAGATACATTATAATAAAATATCTAGTAGATTTTACTTCTACGCTGACATTTGTCTGATTAGACAACCTGTCGCCCATCTACCTATTAGATAATTTTTCTTAAAACTCTACATACTAGAATAGCTTACGATGGAATTGATTCAACTGAGAAATTGCTTTTGAATTCCAATTCTATGCATAAGATAGATCTCAATGGACTATGAAAATTCTTAAAAGGATAAGTGCCCATAGACCTTTCCTCAATGGCTATAACCATTTTAATAAAGTTCCAGTCTATATCACAATATACACTAACAAAATGCATGATGATATCTTGGTCTGAAATTTTGTCTACAGCTAGATCTACTTATAATTAGAATGCGCCTAAAATTTCATCTTAAACGAATGTTTCGTTCTCGAAATGTCATACTCTAATATAAGATTTTTGCACTACTATTTAATAGAAATTAGACTAAATGTATCGTACAACTATATGCAAATAAATAAGACAACTAAATAGCATACACAGTATCTTTCGTAATTTTTACAAGCACTTTCGAAGTCAGATAGAAATTTCGAATATTAATATTATATAGAATACTTGATTTAACCATGTTAAAAAGCCATATGTTAGATCCAACAAGACACTATCAGATCTTATCCATATAGTATTTTTGATATAATCTTGACTCATAATCCTAATATTCCGTATGTGTTCATTTTTTTTAGATTTTGTCAGATTTCGATTTAAACATGCTAGCAGAAGTCTGACAAGATTTCAAGATCAAGAAAAGTACAACAACTGAATGCGTGACTCTTCTCAAATCGCATTGAATCAGATCATATTCATAAGCACAAAAGACATGCAGTATTTCGTGATGCAAGTCTTTTCTGCTATTCTCCGATAATGTATTGCCTACTATGCTCTTTCACTTATTCAAGAATTCTTCATTAATTTACTTTTATCATGAAGAAAACAATGCTAATAAACAAAATTGACTTCACCAGTTAGCTATTTTCTTATCTATATATATTATTCATACAGAAAAATCTATTTTTTATATCACTTAAATTTCTATATTACTCATACAGATAACAAGACTTTATTTCAGTTATATCTGCATTTATAATATAGAAAATAGTATTTTTTTTTATTGATTATATCTCTATATTAATCATATCGAAGACATGTTTTTTATTTACGACCTTTTTGACAATGATGATCTTTTCTTTTTATTGTTAAATGGTCACTACCGGTGTAGATGCGTCTAAGTTGGTTTAATAAATAAATGTTTTCTCGCTTATTTAAAATTAATTTGAATTATAATTTCCATAGGAAGACAGAAAATAATAAATAATGTATATTCGTAAAGAAATTGCTTAAAATCTTTTTCTACCATATTCTACGATCAGAGAAGATCGTATTGATATATCTGTGTGTTTGATCTGAGTATGCGAGAATTCTTGAAATTGTTCGTCCTACACTATTCGACATAATTTAAACATATAATGATTCAGATGAAGTCTAGTTGTTGCTTGATTCTAATTACTAATTCTGAGTGAGTTATATACAATTTTCATTTTTATACTTTTTTTTATGTATTATATCAGATTATATCAAGTAAACTATGAGAATTTATGCAAAATCTTTACCTTGTTTTTTGATGATAACGTCATTTCCATTATGTCTCCCATGATGAGACATGAACAATAAACCGCTTGCAGTAAATGTAATAATTAACAGGAATGTCAGCAAATACCAGATATGTGCTGGTTTGCGCCAAACGCTGTGCCACCATGGTTTAGAGGAACTATACGAAAAAGTATGTACTATATGATTACATCGCGATAACCTCATTCAATTACAACATACTTGTGTTCTAGTTCCACATTTCCTAGTAATAAATTTTGATTAGATGTATCGCCAGGTGCTTGATCTTGGTAAATTGAAGCCATTGAACCAGTAGAATATTTCTTTGTTTAGTATTTCTGAAACAAAAACAAACCTGCTCATTATTAAATATCAATGTGCATATATTGATACAAGTGGCTAATACACCACTAGTCTGTTAATACTGAAGCAAAAACATCGATATTTATACGACAGTAACTCAATCATTCGGTAAATTCATGATCAAAACAAACGCAATTATATAATGAATGTTACCTTTGTACATAGGCAGCTGACTTTTATCATGTGACACTCTCAATCTTATTAAGGTAGATGCTCCACATTTTTCGACAGAAAATTTCGGCCGATCATGTCTTCAGCGTATGATTAGAACAAACGTAGTTATATTATAAATATCTCAAATCAAAAACAATTTGACTATAAAATCTTGTGCGAATCTTCAAATATCCTATAGAAACTTACGCATATGATCTTCTATAACAATACATGATGAAATGAAAATCGTCTACAATCTCATATGATTCGATTGAAGATTGCCATTTCTGATAAAATTGCACTGTAAAATTCTTACGTTTTTTTCAATATCAGTTCTTATACAATCTTGCAAGGTGTATGTACGATTTTGTAGTGTTCTGAAATATTATATACCTCATTTTGTCTTACTTTTAATCGTTATGTCTTTATTATGTTTAAGAAAGCATTTTGTTTTGAAACATTATTTATATATTTATTTCACTACAACCTAATAGATAGGTGAACTAACACAGAAAAAAAAACAAATAATTACAATTTGAAAGAATCTAAAATTTTTAAAAGTCCATAATTTAATTAAAAAACATTGACGCGTCCCGGCTTAACTATTAATATAATTTAGACGAAAGAAAACCATATTGCACAAATAAGAAAAATTTACTTTGATAGAATCCATTAACGAATAATCTAAATACAAAATAAAAATAATTCAATTAATCATTCGCATAATCTAAACTAGGGATAAAAAAACAAATTTTATCTTGATTCAGGCCATTTATCATAATCAGATGTATATCTTTCTTGCATTTTGCCCGTTCATACTTATTCAATGACTTGAAATGAAGTTCGAGCATGCCTAAGTTGTTCATTTCTAATCTAATATAACAAAAAACATTGCTACTAAAACATCTAATCAAAAACGATGATCTATAACTTAAAAAGTCAACCGAATTAATAAAATATTTGCGTTGAATAAATCGTTAATATGATCTAAAACAAAGAAATGAATAGTTTAGAAAAAAACATATCTATTTATCTGAATCGTTGAAACCATATGCTATATAATTTTGTTAACGGATACATATCATTTTATATGCACATACCATATATTTTCAATTCCAAAAAATATAGTGCTTAAATTGAAACACATTTAATTGGTTGAATATTTATTTAAATGCATAAAACCATCGTTATAATAATGATTTTATAAGTTCTTACTAGATTCTGATTATCATAACTCCAAGGATATACAGTAATAATCATATAAAATACAATATAATAATAAGATATTTTTCGCTCTTTCCTTCGCACAAAAGTACATTTTCTAAGTGTTCACAATTAAAATTTGATAAATTATTCTCAAAGCAGATAATTGGAATGTATCAAATTATATCATCAATTAATCTGAAAAATATTTTCATCTAGACAAAGTCGTTTTTTTCAAAATCTTTTTTGTAATTTCGTTTTTATTTAAATGAATCTTTTGGGATTTTTAAATGCTAAGCGTATAGATCATTACCTGAGCGCATGATTGAAGCAAATGTAATTACATTGTCGATTATTGTGAATAATATTCATATAAGAACAGTCGACATTATATTATGATTATTTTTTTCGCGTTCGTTCTCATACAAGGGCGTTTTCTAGGTGATCACAATTACAATTTCGTAAATTATTCTCAAAACGGATAATTGGAGTGAACACAATTATACCATTAATTAATGTGAATATTATTTTCATCTAGATAAAGCCGATTTTTTTCTCATTTTTTTATAATTTCGTTCTTATTAAAGTGATTCTTCTAAGGTTTTCAAATGCAAAGTTTATAAATCATTACCTGAGCGCATGATTGAAACAAATGTAATTACATTACCGATTATTGTGATTAATATTCATATAAGAACAGTCCACATTATATTATGATTATTTTTTGCTCGTTCGTTCTTATACAAGGAAAATTTGCTAGGTGATCACAAGCAAACCTCGATAAATCATCCGATCAGCGCATGATATAGCATTGACGGGCCAACTTCTATTTTCAGAAAAATAACAGATACCGCAGGTTGAATGGTCGCGCTTTCGTTGTAGGTCATTTTCTAACATTGCTTGCTATACACTGTTGGAAATATTATTATTGCAGAAGAGTAGCACTAAAATATCAAATAGAATTATTAATGACTCTTTTTTTTTCCATTGCATATTAAGTATGAAGCTTTTTTGTCGCTGGTAGGAATGAAATACATCGTTTATTTTGCATAGCTTTTAACTGATCTTTATTTTTTATTCATTCGAGATTATTGTATTGGCGTCATCATAATAAGCATCAACATAACAAATAGACCAGTTGATATAATCTTCTACGAATCTTTATTTTTATACATCTCATTCTGAAAATGGTGTCAATATTTTTCATGCTTTTATCTTCATTATCGATTATACATTCTGGATTAATCAAATATAAAGTCAATAATAAAGATGGAAATATAAAAAATATTGACAGTATTCTCAGAATGTGACGTAGAAATAAAAATTCGTAGAAGATTTTATCAACTGGTCCATTTGTTGTATTAGTGCGTATTATGATGATACCAATATAATAATCTCGAATGAATAAAAAATAAAGATCAGTTAAAAGCTATGCAAAAAAACGATGTATTTCATTCCTACCAGTAACAAAAAGCTTCATACTAAATATGCAACGCAAAAAAAAGAGGGGAGAGAAGGAAAGACTTTTGTTCAGAGATGTACATTATCTTTACAAAATAAAGCAAATAACTGAAACCATTAGTAGAATGATGCCTTATTATAAAACTGTATAGAGTTTAGTAGATTTTGGTGGCTTTGATCTGAACTCAATGAATAAATTTTGAAGTGAATCAAACGATTACTAAGATGAAATTTCGTTTATAAATAGATCTAACAGCAACGAACTTTCCACATGTTTTACTTAGGGTATACCAAAAGTAGTGAGCCTGATACTTTATTCTTGTATCGAAGGCTTGGAGAAATTTTCTTTTTTTACCAATAGATAGAGCGTGTTTCACTCTATTTTTCTATGCTATTTGATCAATATGAAACTGTTATCATAATAATAAAATTTCGATAAGATCGGTTTCTGTCGCATATGTGCTGGTAGCATGAAACCTCGTGTGTATTTTTGGAATAACTTTTCATAGAAACAATATAGAGAACTACGGTTTTCGCCGTTGGAAAGAGGAGATGAAGTCGCATCGAACCATATATTATCGATTTTTCTAACATGATTTCTGACGGTTTTTTTATTCTATTTTCTAACCGTCGGACAAACGCTTGTTTCATGAAAAAAAGAAAAAGCAAAAAATTTGATAGAATATCCTAGTAGAGATTCGTCTAGAATAGGTATTATCCATAAATAATTAAATTTAAAGAGCTGAGTCTTACGCAGTTTGTAGATCTTCGATTAACGGTTTAAATGTGAACACGATTATTGACAATTTACTATAAACAACTCATGCAATAGGTTTGCTCTTTAAAAGGTGAGCTAAAACCTTACAAAAAGCAGGTTAGAAAAATCAGTAATACATAGCTTGATGCGTCTTCATCTCCTCTTTCCAACGGCGAAAACCGCAGTTCTCTATCTTGTTATCATCAAAAGTTATTCCAAAAATACTCACAAGCACTCATGCTCATGCTACAAGCGTATATGCGACAAACACAGATTTTATCGAAATTTTATTATTATGATAACAGTTTCATATTGATCAAATAGTATAGAAAAATAGAGTGAAACACGCTCTATCTATTAGTAAAAAAAGAAAATTTCTCCAAGCCTTCTATACGAGAATAAAGTATCAGGCTCACTACTTTTGGTATGCCCTAAGTATTGAGTATTTGATCTATTTAGGAGTGAAATTTCGTTTTAAAATTACTTTGTATTATATGTTTCATTTTGTGGAAATATTTCAAAAATTCGACCTATATAATTTAAACAATTCTTAATGATTTAATATTGTGTTTCTTGAAATATTACTCAATATTCATGAAACAAACTTTTAAATAAGATAGAATCAGATTATGAACAATTATCACTAAATCTTCCTTCAAAAATGAACAAGTAACGCTCGTCTAAAGACTCGCTCAGCTCTTTCTCGTAGAAATCATCTTTCTAAACTATCATCAAACTATTCACTAACAAAATTTAAAAAGGGCAAGTCAGATTCAAGGTCCTCGACTTCAACTGCCTTCGATAAAGTGTTATAAAACCAAATGTTTTTTTTTGTTAAAAATTCGTCCTTTGTTCAAAGAATTGACCCACAAAAGTTTTTATAAAAAACTGACCTCAGATTTGAATTTCTCGACCCCGATTATCCTTCGGTCAACCCTTATAAAGAAATTTTTTTTGTGAAAAAAGTGGTCCTTTGCTCCAAAAGTCGATCCGAAAAAAATTTTAAAAACTAACATCAGGTTCGAGTAAAATCGGTTTTCGATTTTTTTTGCCCCCCCCCCCCCCCCCCCCCCCCTTTCACCCTCCATCCTCACGATGGCCACCCAACAGACCTCAGATTCGAAGTCCCCGTATCGAAAAACCTCAAGAAATGTCTTTTCTACGAGAAAGAGAATATTTGAAAGGTGCGACATCTCGATTATGATGTCAAATTACTACTCTTCATTCGTTCTCTCTTTCCTCGTACAGCTACACAGGGAAAAAGTGAGTAATAAATATCTTCTTCCGTTCGGTATTCATTTGACTAAACTAAAGGTAAAAATAAATGTTCACAGTTACTGATATTGATAAATTTCCAATATATAATATAATCTTCTCTAATGACAAATTCTATAAATCAATCAATTGAGATATTTCCAGTTGAAATATTTCATCGTATTTTTGATAATCTTGATGTTCAAACAATATTATTTTCAATTCGACCAGTATGTCGATTATTTCGAGCAGTTGTTAATACATATGATCGATATGTGTTTGATTTTAAATCAATATCAAAATCAAATTTTCATTTAATCTGTCGATTAATTAATCCTCAAAATGTTATATCATTAACACTTTGTGATAATGAATATACTCCAAATCAAATAGATTTATTTATTTCACTAGTTCGTATTCAACAATATACTCGACTTCATTCAATAAAATTTATTAATATTGAAGAAGTTCAATTAAATAGAATATTAAAACGTATTAATCGAAATTCTCTTACATCATCTTCATTAAATATTCAAAAATATGATGATAGACGAAAAAAAAACAACATTAAATTTTCTATCATCAATTCTAACACAATCAAATATTCGAAAAATTGAATTAAATATAAAAATTGATCGAATATTAAATATATCATGGCCTTTAAATTGTAAAATTCAATATTTAATTATAAATGAAGATATTTCTTTGGATGATACATGTAGAATTTTATCCTGTTCTCCTCAACTTCATACACTTATTCTGAAACAAAGATTATTTAATATAAATATAAATAAAAATCAAAGAATTTCTTTTCCACAAATAACTTCATTAACTATAGAAAACGTAAATATTAAAATTGATGAACTTGAATCGTTTTTTATTATTAATGCTATCACTTATTTATCTAAAACTAATTAGTAATAATCAACTTATATTTGATGATAAACGATGGGAAGAATTTATTCAAATAAATCTTTCTCATTTAAATAATTTTGAATTTTTCATTAATATTTCACGATCAAATAGTCAAACTATTGAAGATCTTGAATTAATAATTAAATCATTTCAAAGTTCATTTTGGATTGAATATAAAAAATGGTTTGTTGCCTGTGAATTTAATATTAATCGATCATATGAAATTCGACTTTATTCATTACCTATTTGTAAATCTATTTTACAATATGAATTAAATTCAGAAAAAATTTTGTTTCTAATTATACAGGAATGATACGTAATGATCCATTAATGATAAATAATATCAATGAAATCCCATGTCGCTTATTTTTCATCGAAAGCGCCGGTTACCGGCGGTTCATTAAAAAACCGTCGGTTAGGACCGGTTTCTCTTTTTTCGTCACTTTTTTATCGAATTTTCTATCAGATTAGTACTATCTGTCATGAGAACGTTGATTTTTACCTAAAAAAGTCGTTTATAACATGTTACAACATATTCTATAAGAATGTGCTGCAGTTGTCATTATAGGTTAATAGCCTGACGAATGATTATTTTTTATGGCGCCATCTTTAATAAATATTCAAACTCGTAAACTAAGCGAAAATAGCTGATGTGGCTCGCACCAGCGGATTCAGCACGCTCACAAATATAAAGAGGCGTGGTTTCGACTCAAAACTGACAATTTTCTAAGATTAAAAAAATATTTGTTCAGTTAAAAATGAAAAAATATTGAGTAAAAAAACCGGAGCAAACCGCGGTTAACTCCAGTTAACCGGACGGTTAACCGCCCAGTTAACCGGATGGTGAACCGCGGTTAACCGACGGTTTTCGACCGGTTTTAGCGACATGGGATTATTTTACCTTTAATAACAACATTAATTAGTAAAATAGAAAAAGAAGTATGCGATTTAAATATGAGATAAATTTTAATAAAATATGTTTATTTATTTATAGAGTATATTGAGAAACAATCCTTTATTTCCAAATGTCACTAAACTTTCTATGAATATTAATAGACGACCTTGTGATAATTCAATAGAATTTCTCAAAACAATAATTAACATTTCACAATTAGTTGAAGTTAAATTAGAAAGTTATTGTTTTAGGAAGGATAATATAATAACTATCCTTGAACAATCATATAATCTTTCATTATTTATAATTCATTGTCGCTTTTTACAATTTGAATTGTATCCATTTTTAAATTCAATATGTTCAATGATTTCACGTCAAATTAAACATTTATAAATACCAATTAATCAATTAGATCAAATTGAAATTATTTTCCAACGATGTTTATATCTTTCTTCTATACAATTTCATATAACACGTTTTAAATTTTCTGTAGAAGTTATTCAATGGTTTAATAAAAATACTATTAATTCAACATTTCAAAGACTTAGTGGAAATGATACTATATGGATTGAAAAGAAAATAGATCAAAGTAATTTTAATCATAAACGAATTAAATTAACTGAAAATGAATCTGATTCTTAATATACATCTTATTTAAAGTACTAAATAATCAAGAAATGTTTTCTTTTTAAATTTAATAAATCTCAATTTATAATTTTCTAAAATGGGACTTACATAAAAGTTCCAAAGAAATACGTATTAATGTCATTATTGATGTTAAAAATTAAATTTATAAAATAAAAACATATTTGTTAGATAAATTTTCTGTACTGATTAGAAATCAATTCAAATTAATACCGAATATTTTGTATTTTTTATAAAAACATATGAACACAAGGTATTTTACAAGTACAATACTGCTTGCTAATTTTAGTAAGTAAGGATGGACTATAAATACACATAGATAAGCTAAGAATATTAATGAATTCTCTTTCTTTATTATATGTCACAATTGAACAGAATGCTTCACCAAAAATTTTATTTTCATTTGGTTTAATGCGAGTCTAAATAAGTCTCTTAACTCTTATCACTCATATTGAACATTTCGCCCATTTTGTCAAAATAAGTATTGATGCCAATCAACTTGTCAAATTTTCTCACTAATATCTGCAATGAAAATGCATTTATAATTACTTTGAGTTCTAATTGATAACAAATCATGCGTTTTATTCAAGAGATACTTCAACTCTATTCGAGTGATGTATGTTGTGATGACAAATCGAAACACTTAGTGTCGCTTCAAGGATGTAAAAAGGATGGAAAGAGACTAATCAGATTGGGCTGATTTGTGATTAACTCATATAAAACATTCAACAATGAGATCATGATCGGTTTTAGATGAGCATTCGTAGTTTGATTGATTTTTCAAACAATTATTTGAATGAACATGATCAATTGTTCAAATATTTTCAATTGATCAAAGAGCTGCTAGTTGCAATGCAATATAATGAAAAAGCTGAATAATAGTTTATCAGTTTTAGTCGCCTTATATATATCGATAACAAAGCAACATGACATGTAATTGGAGAGTTTGAATGCCGCTCTACCCATTCTTCACCTATTAATGTGCACTGAATTTGAAAGAATAATAAAAAGTAAAGATGGTCTTCTGTCTATAGACAATATCAGAGGAAATCCTGAATTAATGAGCATTCTTTTTAAGATGGAAATTGATTTTGTCTTGCTGGACAAGGTTAGGTAATGTTCAAAGGAGGAGAAAATTATTCTCTTTTCAATAGGCACTATGTTTCGTATTAGTGAAATAGAGCAAATGGAAAATCGACTGAGACAAAAGGCAACGATGAACAATTGAGTTGTCTGATTGAGTGTATACGGAAGAAGATTCAAGGAGAAACTTAGTGGCATCAATTGGGCTACTTGTTGATTGTTATGGACGCATTCGATGAATTCAAAGAAATACATGTCGGTGAAGTTAGAGGCTAATTCGAGTTTTTTCAACGAAT
The DNA here is from genome assembly GCA_022393335.1 of Macrotrachela quadricornifera. NCBI lineage: Eukaryota > Metazoa > Rotifera > Eurotatoria > Philodinida > Philodinidae > Macrotrachela > Macrotrachela quadricornifera. The sequence continues at coordinate 330,972 of JAJEKB010020868.1, read as the reverse complement.
ACAACTTAACGAGTTTTAGCCAATGATATACTCAGATCTTTGATAGCTTAAAGTACGATTTTTAGATTTTCTCGATGCTCATCTATCAGCTCAAAAATTATATTTTACGCTACCAAAGATCGAAATATATCATGGGATAGAGCCTATCGAATGGCATCAGACACAAGTATTTTCAGAATTGATACGATGAAGGAAGTGGATATAGGCAGCTTTTGTTCGAATATGGTGTCAAAATTTTGTTGAAAAAATACAGTATTTTGAGTTATGGAAAATCTGATTGTACTATTGCATAGAGCTCGATAAGTTGTATAAGACACATTGATGAGCTGCTTAAACACAAATTTCTTCATAATTTTCTAAATTTCTAAAATATTGATTCAATCTTATACAAATAAATTCAATATGAAAATTTCGATGATATTCTTAATAGAAAGGAAAAACTTCAAAGAATAACAATTAAAGTTACGAAACGAATATTAACGGAAATGTTATATAAAATATTTGCTGATTGCTCAATTTTAGAAAAATTTAATGAGAACTTTTCAGCAAAGTTCATATATATTTGGAACAAACATAGTGATTCATAGGGAATAGGTTATGCTTTCTATCCGTTATATTACGATTCAGAAAGCACATTATTTCAAATCGTGTTTAAAACTTATTATGTGTCAAAATAGAAATACAACTGGCTTTTTCATTTATTTTCTAAAAGAATAGAGTAATATCGTCTCTAAACAATCCCAATAATCTGAATCAGGACTATTTAGCTCTGAAATGGTGATTGATAGTCAACATTCTCTCTAAATAACATACTATTCTATGTAGTAGACTTGAAAAAATCGAATAGTATTGAGTAGATACTGAAATCAATTTCAAAGGGATTGTGAATAGCGGCAGAAAATATTAGTTGCAGAATATAGACATGAAAAACATTATAAGAACGAGACTTTTATTAATAAAAAATAATAAATGTGGTAACCTCGGATTTCATTCTGAGTATTATGTGTACTTCAAAAAGTAAAAGATGGTTCCGAAGTTTCAATTCCTCCTTAATAAATCAAGAATACCTATATTGAACTCATATGAAGGTATTGATCAAATTGTGTCATTTTATAGAGAAAGAGAAGAATATTCTTGAAACATCTGAGCTAAAGTATTTTTCTGAAATATGTGGTACGGTTAAATGGAGTTCGTCAAGCTCTACAAGAATATGAATATCGACGATTTTGCTGATCGTGTTTCTCATAGAAAACTTGAAGATAATTAGAAAGACTAGTAAAAATCTTATATATCATGTATTAAAGAAAGCGCGCTTAGTCTCCAATATCTTTGGCCAATCGATTATTTAGTCCATTCCTGAAGCTCGCAAAGAATATTGTCATCTACACTATGTGACAGAGCATCTCAACACATAAAATGATAGATGGAATAGTCGATCTATCAAACTTATTGAATCTTACGTACATCATATAATACATGGTTCACCAGATTTTTATAATTTTGTATTCGAAAGAGGATCAAACTTTTTTTGAGGGTAAATATTTTGGTAGAGCTTGTGGAACTCTATCTATTCATATGGAAATCTACATCTTAATCGACTTTGATTACTCAAATTTTGCGAGAATATTTTCGATTTTACAAAAAACTCAAAAGTAAAAATTCTCACTCGAAACTGGTAAAATAACCATTTTATAGTGTGAGCTTTCAGCTTCCTAAGAGGATATTCTGTTAACCTTTGATCCTGACACAAACCCACAGACAAAAAACTATTTTTTTCATATGATCCTCGCTGCAGTCGAGCGAATATTGTCTCGTCTATTATAATCTAAAGAGATTCTCTATCTTGAATTTAGTTCTAACATCTCGCTCGATAAAAAATATAGTACTTATAGCCAAGAAAAGATTCTGACAATATGAAACCAGAATACGAAAAGAAATATTCGTAGTTTCATTTTGATTAAATGCTCAAAATAATCACTATTATTTTCGATACTAAGTTCCAGTCTTTCTAACAGTTTATCGAAAGTCTTTTTATACTCGTTCATTGAAATGTCGTTCACTATCATAGAAACTTTGCGAGCCAACGATTCTTCATTTGTGTGATCACCCAGTCTGCTTTTGATATTATCATTTAATCAAAAGTCAGGCGGTGCAAGATCTGGTTAATACGATGGATGTGAGATTATTTCGATGAGCATGGGAAGAACCATTATCGTGAAGTAGTTTACATTTTGCGAGTGATGATTTTTCTCTTTTTCTTATTTCATTAATAACAGGTATGAGGCAGTTTTCAATATAATAGTCGTGATCGTCAGTTCAGCCTTTATCTACTTTGTATATAAGAACAGGGCCAGTAGATTTAAAGAATAAACAAAAGAATGTTTTAAGTTCAAATCTATTCCGATTAACAATGACTCTTGGTGGTTTATTTTCGCCAATCCAAATAGAATTACTTGACTTTCGACCAGCTTGTCTGTAATAAATCCGTGTCTCATCACGGACGACAATATCACATAATCGCTATGTTCCGTTCCTGAATTTCTCTAAATTTTGCCGAGAAATTCGAAATCATTTTTGTGTTTGTTCATCAATAAGTTGATGAACAACCCAATGTGATGTAACTTTTCTCATCTTTAAATGATCACGGATAATTCGTTCTAATGTACCACGAGATAGATCAGTTGCAATCATGATATCATCATAAGTTGAGTGAGGATCGTCTTCGATAACCTGTCGAACACATTCAATATTTTCATCTATTAGTACTGAAACTGGAGGACTAGATCGAGGATCATCAGTGATATCCTCTCTTCCTTTGCGAAAATGTTTTGCTCATTTTTTAACCATTGAATATGATGGAACATCAGGTCCCATTGTTTCTGTAAGTTCGTCGAAGATTGTTTTTCAATCTGTTTCCAAAATAACTCGAATTCTAATAAAGTATCGATTAAATTCAACAGTCATGTTTGACAGCTTGTTTTACAATTGAAATCAAATTTTATCACGATTTGCAGTTGGGTGCAGTACAGATAACCTTACAGCGAACGACCTCTCACCTATGCATACTATCGAAGCGTAATATTCTAGAACATAACGTCATGAAATGTAACAAAATAAAGTGACCAATGGAATACATGAATAGTTTCAGAATATACCTGAACACTAGACAAAAAATAGTTAAATATTAACATAGTCGCTAAATTACAAGTTTAGTCTAGCAAGATGTTAGAACTAAAACCAAGATAGAGCATCTCTATAGATGATTAAAGACGAGACGTTATACTATATATTATCATAATAAAATATTCAATATTTACGGTTTTCTAAAATTTTAAACACCGGAACACGAACTTTTGGTACGTCTTAAGTAACGTTGATATATTAATTTTAATTGAAAGATTTTGAAATCGTTGGTTAAGAACATGAAAAAAAAATCAAACAATTGATGAAAATCCAAATATTCAAATATTTCGTAAATAAATTCATCCAATAGATCTTCAAATTCGATAATAAACTATTTTATTAAATTTATTTCATTTGTTGCACTTACTAGAAAATTTAAAATACATACTTACAAAATAAAATGAAAGAGAAATCTTACAGGATAATTTTTGTCTTTTATTATTATCTCATCTTCTCATTTGTTCCATAATAAAATTCGTTTTCATCAGTAATTATTAATAATTAAATATGTATCTCTTATAAATACGTCATTTTTTTCAACAGAAACAGAGAAAAAAAAGAATGAAAGACATAATTGCATGTCAATGGGTCATAATGTGAATCATGTTTCTTTTTTCTATGTTAAAAGAATATAAATATAAATTAAAAAAAAGAAATATTAATCATTACATTCTTATTTTGCAAAGGATCAATGAGATATTTTACTCCTTGATTTTTAATTTCATTTGAACGAAGATCAATCATTTTCAATATCTAGGAAAAAAATATAATTATAAATAATACGATAATATCAAAAATAACTATGAAATTGTAAATCACCTTATTAATAGATATTGCATCAGCTAAACATTGTGTATCTTTTTCTGTCATATTATTACCACGAAGGTTAAGAGTAGTAAGTGACTAATTTCATTGTAAGTAAGAGACAACTCTTTTAATGTCTATGATCATGAAAAGTCAAATAGGAAAGAATGAGAATGAACAGACAATAACCTTATGATTTTGTAATGCGTCTGTTAATCGTTTAACTCCTTTATCTTCAATGTTATTTTCTCTTAAATTAATTGTAAGGAATGTCTGTATAAAAGAAGATTTTGATAGATGATTAAGAAACATCAATATAATATTGAATACCAATTTCTTTTCTATTTCTTCTCCAACTATAAATTATAATGCATTGTCTGTAGACAAATTTATGTATGACGTCAGAATCGTTTGTGTCTGAACACAATGAATAAGATAGATGATATAAAAGTATTTATGACGAAATTTATTTACTTTGTCTTTTCGGTGTGAAATAGAAGTTTCAATAATAGTAATAAAGTTATTTTTATTACCCTCTAATTTTACTGTTTTTAATGTCTATGAAACGATAAACATACAGATTAAAGAAATGAAGATTAAACCAAATTTACTGTATTTTCTCGTAATACGTCATACAAATATTTGATTCTTTGTTCTCCAATTTGATTGTATCGTAAATCAAAAGTATTCAATATCTATAAAAATAAATGAATAGATTTATGAGAGTTGAAAATTAATGTAAATTACTCTATGGTTTTGTAATGCATCGGCTAGATATTTAATACTTTGATCACTAATTTCATTGTAGCTGAGATCTAATATAGTAATAGTCTGCGTGAATAAAAAGAAATGTTTAATTGATATTTGTAAATAATGATAATTACCGTATTATTTTGTAATACTTTTGTGAGATATTTTGCATCAATATTATCACTATGATTGTGATCCAATTTTAGAATAGTATCTCTCTAGACAAATAGAATAATTGATATGAGAAAATCAGTAGAACGTGTTCTTACCGAACCATTTTGAAATGCACAAATCACACATTCTTTGCCAGTCGTTCTGACACAATTCCAATCGAGTTCTGGTGTAATGAGTATCTGAAAGATTGAGAACAAATGTATTCAATACTATTATCGACGCCAGAATATAAGGCATTTGATTATTTTCTGAATAACTGTCGATAAGAACAAGCTAGAAACCTGTGATTTTCACCATTCCATAGAGAACAGAGTTGAGCATCCAAACTACTCGAACTTCATCGGTCCAATAAGTGACCAATCAGATTAATTTCTTGATAGAACTCTTGAGAACGTGATTCTAAAGAAACATTCCATTAGATTTTGAGCTGTGACATCACCATCCGATAGAAAATGTTGTAAAAACTGCAGATTTTGCTAGATTGACCCATGATTACTGGAAAAATGGTTTAGAGAGGTGTAGTTGATCATGCTAAGACGAGAGGTAATGCTTACTTTCGATTTCAAACCGATTTAAGATGTCTTCGATGGAATTTCTAAAATTCTATCTTTTCCTGCTATGGAACCTGAACAGACGATGTATTAAACTATTCATTTAGAAGTCTTAAATCGGTTTGAAATCGAAAGTAAACATTACCTCTCGTCTTAGCATGATCAACTACACCTCTCTAAACCATTTTTCCAGTAATCATGGGTCAATCTAGCAAAATCTGCAGTTTTTACAACATTTTCTATCGGATGGTGATGTCACAGCTCAAAATCTAATGGAATGTTTCTTTAGAATCACGTTCTCAAGAGTTCTATCAAGAAATTAATCTGATTGGTCACTTATTGGGCCGATAAAGTTAGAATAGCCTCAACGTTCAAGTCTGTTCTCTATCGAGTGGTGAAAATTGCAGGTCTCTAGCTTGTTCCTATCGATAGTTAGTCAGAAAACAACCCGGTACCTTATATTCTAGCGTCAATATTAGTTAACACAGTAAGGCTTATTGAGTTACACTTTAATCGATGAGAAATATGCTCAGTTCCTTGTTTTCTGATTAGATTTCCACCAATATTTAATGTAATGAGTATCTTTGAAATAAAGAATTGATTATGAAATGATCAAACACATAAAACTATACTGTATTAAAATGTAAATTTTGAGCCACATATTCTACTCCTTCGGATCCAATACAATTGCCGAATAAATGTCATTTCATCAGATCTAGAACTCTGAGTGTCTATGACAATAAAAACAATATTTAATAAGAAAAAATAAAGAAACAATAAAAATTACATTATTATTGCACAATTCGTCAGCCACGCATTTGATCCCGTAACTAGTAATTTCTTGACCGCTAAGATTCATAATGCTTAACGTCTATATGAGAAAATAATGTAACCCTTCCCCCCCCCCCCCTCACATAATAAAAGATCCCGAATCTTCTACATGTCCTCTCATATCATCTGATACATAACATATGTGCAGACATTTTCTGAAGAGAAGAATAGATATTCTGCAGAAATCGTTAAACAGTAATAATTCATAATTTTAGTTATACAAAAACTTTCTCATTCTATTTCTTTATGGGAAATTCACGGTGAAGGAAGACTAGATTCTTTTCAGCTTCCATTTACATTAAGTTCCTATCTAATTCATGTATTTTAACATTAGTTACAACAATTAAGGTAACCAATCAGTACTTTCATCACTTCCCTATTTTGAACTTTTGGCGCAAACCGAAGCAGCATACTCATACTCCTCGATACTCCAAAGCACTCGCGTACGATATCCTATTCGCTTCAATTAGTCATACCCAACGAAGTGATATATCAATTGTAAAAGTAACTATCATTAATGCTAGATCTTCAGACAGAGAGCAATTTTTAACAGTTACACCTGGAGACAAAATTTCAGCCATGTGAAGTAACTAATGCCGGTCCATCTATAAATTAGTCATGAGTAGTTTTGAGTAATTCAAGAACAAAAGGAGATATAAAGTTTCGGCTTCACTAGTCGAAAGAAGAGACATTGACACGTTTTTTTCTCTAGAACTGTATAAGACAAAATTGTTTTGAAACCAGTCATTTCTACAAACCATTCGAAATAATGCATAAATCGATCTGTCATTCTGATGAAACTGTGGTTGTGATATGTGATCCAGATATACAATATCTCAATGTATTGTAAAAAAGTTGATTTTAAAAAGTTTTCTTCTTACACAATATTGAAGAAATAGACATCCCAATATCTCCTAGGTAGACTGGTACAACCACAGGTTTATAGACTTTTTCGTTCTTGAGTTATTGCCAAAATATCCACAGCCATTTTATTTTCGGGCAGAGTAGATTATCGATCTGGATTCACTGAAAATAATCTCTCGATAAATGTCTCAGAACATATATTTTATAAGTTTTTTGAGCTCCTCTTTTGAGTCGACGTGACTTTCACTGTTTATGGAGCATGCTCGTTTGACGAATATTTTTCTGGGAAACATTTGACAAAAGAACTAAAATGATATTTTGGTTGTCCTTCTTTTTCTATTATAAGAACTTTATTTACTGCTTTTTTGAAAATATTTCAATTGGTTACTAATAGTATTACTTAATGCTACGTGGGATAGATTAAAAGCTGAAAAACATGGCTAAATTGCAATTTACGAAAGACTTTAACTTAATACTCACTGAACTCCAGATAAGGTGGATTTCAAAATCAAAATCCGAAAAAATATTTTAAATAGAAGACCCGGGTCTTCTATAATGGATTTCACATCAAATTCTCAGGGGGGGGGGGGGGGGGGGAGTCTTCTAATATGGGAGGGTCTTCTATTATAGGGGGGGGAGGTATTAAAAATTATTATTCTATCAATTTATTTAAAAAGTCGCGTCTAATTGAAAATGAATTCTGCCTAAGTCTAATTTTGCCTGTGACATATATATTCAAATTTATGGTCAAACAAATTCTGCCGAATCACTTTAATACATGTCTTACATTAGAGAACATCAGTCTTTGAATACTTGAAAATTAACTAAAATCAAGAGTATCTTGTTATGACCAAACATGATCAGTTTCACTTTTAATAGCATATTCAAAGTTATTTAAGAAAGTTATGCTAGAAACAGTGACATATTGAACAGAAACAAATAATTTAATTACAGCTGAATAGGTACGCTTTTGTTTAAGTTCTCTACTTGTTACAAGAGTTTTTTGCATATGCCACAAAGTAAAACGTAATATGACGGCTAATATCCTTAACATTACCAGTATATATTGGCTATCAAAAAGTGTAGAGAAAGTATGACACCAAAATCTTGTCGTTAAGCTTAATAGGATGGATATATCTTTAGGATGATTGAAAATAATTATTTTACAGTTCAAAAATTGTAGTATATACGTTTTCTAAAACATTTCACAATCATATTGAATTATCTCACCCTCACTAATCTGAGTTCATATCTATTGGTTGTCTATAATTATGATCTTGTTTCATGTGTAACATCTCAACATTAAGATGATGATCAAGTTTTTATAAGAAAAAGAAGCGAAAATATGTAAGAAAGTACCAAATTATTCTAAGAGATAGAAACAAAAAATAAGTTTATCCAAAATCGAGAGTGCATGTTTTGCACTAATAGATACAGAATTTAATAGTTGACATCTATATAAAGGATCAAACATTATATGTAGTTAAAGAATTGAAATATTGAGGTTTTACTGGGAAGAAAAAAGATAATCTTGAAACAAACAATAGACAAAACGATTGAAAACATTCAAAGGACGTTTAATAAATTAAGATGAATGAAAGATGGTAAAAGTCTCTGAAATGAAGTTTTGCGAAAATATTTTTTTACTTCGAGTTTCCTATATTTTCTATAAATACTTCTTCTATATTCATTTTTGCCTCAAACGCAAAAAAATTTACTCCTAAGAAGATTTAGAAATAGTTTAAGACCAATCCATCGCTGTTGCTTTGTTTGAATAAGAGACTTTTTGAAAATAACAAAAAAAAGTTATTAGAAGAATATATAAAAACATATATATAAAGAAAAGATTTAAACAAATTGAAAAATCCACATGTACGTTGCTCTTGTACAATGATGTATTCTATCAGGATACATTTCATCAAAGTAAGAATAATCACGTATATCATTTTTTCGAATGAAATGTGTCAGGAATATGCACAAAAGATATTAATCACTGTTTTTTCAATGATTTGAATTGTTATACATGCAAATTTGCCATTTTATCTTTCGTCTTGTGCCCTCTCTCTCTTTTTTTTCGTTTTTCAGGTCATTCTTCTTTTCTTTTTCTTTCTGTTAATATTCTTTTTTAAATTATATCTTATCAGCCAAATGGGGAAGTTTTTGAAATCCATATGTTTCCCTTGGTATTCTTATATCACGTATGGTCGTATTAATCAGACATTATCAATACTTACGGTATTTCTTGTAAATGCTTCCCAATATAACAATAAAGAGAACAGAATCAAAAAAATGAGGAGAAAGAGGAGTTATAAAATAATCGTTTTGGGCATTTACTCATGCATATATATACATTACACTAACCAAGTAAATGACATGCTTGTTTTTTTTTTATTTATTTCTCAAAACATATTTTGATATAGATCTTGTATTCGTATGCACTCTACTAAGTACTAATACGTATTTGTACAACTAAAAAACATCAATCACAGCTTACATCAGTATATTAAAAACACAGAAGTGTTCAGTCTTAGACATGCCTCCATGAATGAAACATCAGATTAGATTCATTTTTGAGCTTTTTGAGTATTGATTCCAATATGTCTTATTATTTTTCTAGTAGTTAATATATCATTTTTATTGTGTGTCAACTATTTATATACATTGGATACATTTCTCCTTTTTTTTCAAAATAATTTTGCAATCTATGGCTAATGTTTCAGTTATACATTTCGGTATTACTACAAGATGTATATCATAATATATTTACTATTTAATTGAAAACGTCAAGTGTGATATTTTTTTGAACAGATACATCAATATATATATATAGCTGTATAGTGGCTTGATCGAAAAACTAGTTATGTACAGCGTTTTATCACAACACGTGGTTTCTAGTACAGTTTCTGATCGGTAAGTTGAATACTGAACAGTTTTTCAGAGATCAATCAATTCGACAAATATCGTTTCACATGATTAAGTACAAATAAAAAAACAAATTAGATAAAATTGAATAGAATTCTCGATAGTATATTTATCGTCTTAAAGAATAGTTTTAACAATACTTTGTGAAATTATCATTATAGAAAGAATCTGTTTCTATCTATATCTTTTCTTTTCATTATTATAGTAAACCATTTTTAAAGTCGGGCTTGACAACATGGTTATCATTCTTATGTAAAGTTTTTGTCATTCTTCTTCTCATTTCTACAATCGTATTGGGTATATTGTACGGTATTGAACGAAATAAATGAAAATTTGAATGAAAAACATCACTCAGTCAAACGCGTGTAGACGCAATATTTTTTGTTACGTTTACATGCATGAACATGCAAGAATTTTTTTCAAAGATAAAATCTGACCATACATATTTTGTTTTATAAGATGAACTGCTTCATTATTCGACTATCTACTTATATTATATATTTTATAGAAACTACAGGATAAAATTCGAAAACGCATGTATATATATGCTAACAGCTCTGAAGATTCATTTTCAAAAATTTGATATTTTATTCAAATTAAAGGAGCCTGTCGGATAAGATGATATATTCAGAATTGAGAAGCGAAATATACCATCTTGTAGAGAATTTCAAGGTGCATAGAATAGTATATAATAAGTCTATTTTCTAAAAAAATCAGGTAGAGTTATGACCAATTTACTAATGAAGACAATTTTGGGAAGTCATCCTTGAGTGTCCCAGAATTGTTTGCCAGGACTGTTTTGTATCTTTTAAACTCACGCGTTTGACTGAGTAGGTATATTGTATTGAAATGACTCACTAAATGTATATCAATGTTTTAGTTATTGCTAGTAATTATTTCTGTTTGACTCCATATTGCATAGAAAAAGGTACGTATGTATTATTAATAAAGTAAATATTTATATTATTATTTAGCTTTACATATGTATATGAATATTGATCAAACAATTGATCCATGCGAAGACTTTTATCGGTTTTCTTGTGGTACAATGTTACAGAAAAAAAGGATATCAAATAATCGTAAGTTACATATATCTTTAAACGTTCCAACTAGATAATTGAATTAATTCTATAATAATTACTAATCATTTTTTGACAGTTGGCAGAACTTCACAAAGTAAACTGATTGTCGGTAGAAGATAGATCATTCATTGTTTCTGTTATTTATTATCTCATTTTCTCTAGATTTACTTTCATCATCACCATCAAATGGTACTAAGGAGCTTAATGGATTTATCAATGCACGTCGTCTCTACGACTCATGTATGAAAGAAGAAATAATTCAAGGAGAAACTATTAATACTATACTTACATTCGTTAATCAACAACTTGGTGGATGGCCTATCTTACAAGGTTCATCATGGAATCATTCAACATTTAGTTTTTCTCAATTATTACTCAAACTACATGAATACAATAATTATATTATTTATAAAGTAAGTACAAGCATCAGTGATAAGAATTCATCAAGGCAAACCATTTTAGTAAGAGAGAATATATTTAAAATTGAAACAATAATATAGTTATTTTATAAATCAGATTGGTCAAAGTGATCTTGGTCTAAAAGATCGAAGCTATTACATTAATGAGACTTATATTACAAGAGCTTATCAAGATTTAATACGAGACTTGGCTCAAGAATTAAATAATGGTACATCAATAAATAATACAGATGTTTATGATATATTCAAGTTTGAAGCAGAAATTGCCAAAGTAAATATCTGCTATTTTTCATGTTTTCATGTCTTCTCTCTTTTTCTTCTCATACAGTATCATTGAACAGTAGCTGAACAAACTGCTAGACATGAAGAAACGATTTATACAACAATTGGTAATTTAATGACAGTAATCAATACTACAGTAAGTATTACTTTTTAATTCTTTCTCTATTTATAATTATTTAAATTCAGTTTAATTTTACCGATTATCTTCAACATCTATACCATTGGGCGAATGTGACTCTTATTGATACAGACATAGTGACCATAACCGAACATGATTTTTTGCGTAATATTTCATTGATCATTGATCAATATTCACCACGTACTGTACAAAATTATATGATATGGCGTTTCCTATTCAATCAAATGCAATATATGCCAAATAAAATTGGAATTATGAAACAAAAATTCGATAAAGTATTTTATGGTATTAGTGGTGAACCATCAAGAGCTGTTAAAGGTGCTTCTTATGTTAATGATAATATGGATTTTGTTGTTTCGAAACTTTATATAGATAAATATTTTGATAGAAATGCTCGTATTGAGGTATTTAATAATTATATTACCACCTAAAAACATTTTACTACTAAAATTGATAAGTCTTACTTTATAGTTTTAAACTTTAAAATGAGAAAACAATGACTAAAATATCAATAAATGACAATGAGTGTTATTCTTTATGAATTATTCAGTTATAATAATAATAGATAATATTACAGATCTTTCTGCTTTTTATTCTTTGATAGGTACGTGAAATGATTGATAATATTCGAAATGTATTCATTGATATAATTAACCAATCAACATGGATGGATACACAATCAAAAACTAAAGCAATTGAAAAAGTAAGATCATAACACGTATTGTTCAAACGTTGAAAATTCATTATCATATAACAGGTTCGAGCTGTGAGAGAAAAAATTGATTATCCAGATTATTTCGACAGTGAAAATACAACAGAACTCGAAAAAGATTATGCTAATGTAAAAACTAAAAACTGAAGCTATTTTTTTAAAATTTGTTTTACATTTAGTACAAATTCAATTCATCTTTTATACAAAATGTTTTCATAATACTTGAATTAAAAGGGAAAAAAAATCTTAAAACACTTCATGAACCTATCGATCATAGAGATTGGGTTCTTTTTGCACCTATTGTTATGAATGCTTTTTATAATCCATCATTTAATGATATTAGTAAGAATAGAAAATTTGATAATGCAATGCAATATTTTTGTTTTGTAGCTTTACCAGCCGGTATACTTCAACCACCTTTCTTTCATAAAGATGCACCAAAGTAAAATCACTTTCTTTCACTTTTATTCTCAAAATGAATTTATTCTCATCTTAGATATTTGAATTATAGTAGTGAGTATTGATTTAGTTGTAAAAGAAAAAAAGAGACGAAAATATAAAATATCATATAGCTATTGGAATGATAATGGGACATGAAATTACACATGGTTTTGATAGTTTCGGTCGAAAATATGATAAAGATGGAAATAAGATTCCATGGTGGACAAATGAAACAATTGAAACATTTAACAAACGAAAAATGTGTATTATTGATCAATATAGTAATTATACAGTAACTCAAGTTAACCTTCAGGTTGGTTTTTTTCCTATTTTCTTGAAATAAAGACATTTCTATTATTTAGATAAATGGTGAACAAACACAAGGAGAAAATATTGCTGATAATGGTGGATTAAAAGAAGCATTTTTTGTAAGTTTTATTATTCATAATATTTAATTCAAGTGTATATATTTTTGAGGCTTATCAAAAATGGAGTCAAACTCATAAAAATATTGATAAAAAGTTACTTAGTTTAAGTAACTATTCAAATGAACAAATGTTCTTTATTAGTTTTGGGCAAACATGGTGTAACAAAATGCCTAATGAATATGCAAAACTATTAATTTTAAGAGATGAACATTCGCCTCCTCAATTTCGGTAGAAATTTTTATTTGTATAATTATATTATAATTACTTTATATTCGTAGAGTAATTGGTTCTACATCAAATTTTGTTGAATTCGATAGAGTATTTGGTTGTAAACGAGGACAAGGTAATAGTCGAGTGAATAAATGTAATGTATGGTAATGATTATTATGAACTATTTTCAATCATTCATTTAATTCTTTCTTATTTATCCTGTAGAATTTTCTCTTTTTCTTTTTCCGGATTAAAATAATTTATTCGATTATGAGACTTTTTTTAAAATAAAATTTTATTGTATTTCGTTTAATCATGTAACGATTGATTTTGTTCCATATAATATACAATATAAAACAATTCATATACATGTTTACTTTTTGTTTACTATTGATTGATGTTAACTGATATCTGGCGGCATTTTCTTAACGTATGCAATAGAACGTTTCTTAAGTTGAAACTTTTAGAGATATACGAAGCAGTGCTCAATAAAATCCTGAAGCAGTTACAAAGATCAACAATATACTGATAGATTTTAATGGACTCATCAGGTAATACTTGGGATATATTATCCTTTTCTTTCCTTTGCTTTTCCAGGTTTTTCGCTTTTGAAACAGTATGTTTCTATTTGTATAAGCATTGAATAAAGCTTTTTCGAAGTATTCATACAAAGCATATAGTAATACTTAACATATTGATCACATATTTAGAGTCTCTTGGAAATACTGATATATAATTCATGTATGTTCTTCAAAAATCTAAAGAGTTTAATGAAAAAAAAGTAAGTTTTTATATTTTTTCGAGTATATGATTCACATGGGCAGACTTTTCTTAATAATGCCTCAATAAAGACGAGGTAATCCTTTTTTTTTTAAACATCGAAGACAGTTAAGGCTATGTTCCAATAAAGACCGATTTACGTAGAATATCTTAGGTCTGGATTCGAGTATATCCTGAAAATATTCGTCCGACAACTGGCTCCAACAAGACCAAACATACAATTCGATAGATCGCGACGAGCTCTATCGATTGCATACCTTGCTTGATATAATCGAGTGAAGCATTAATTAGAAAACTCCGAATAGGTTGTTTTTTTTAACGATATTGAAGTAGAATGTTCTTAGAAGCTATCAAGATTTGATGATGATCGGCTTCTTGAAATTAATAATTGTTTGAGATATATTTCAATGCGCTCTATCGGTTCTATACCTGAGTACTGAAATTTGTTTGAATTGCTAATGAAAAAATTGATAATTAGTGCTTTGTTTATTTGAAGATGGAGTGAAGAGTTGATCCAATGAAGGTTCTTGATGTTTCTATCTGTATTTTCCCTATATGTGCTGAGTGTTCAATTTAATAAGCATAAGGAAGTTAGACATGAAGGAGAAATATCTTAAGCTTTTTATGTGTCAAGGTTATTGATAGAACAGTTATGTAAATTCATATTGGTATCGTCTTCATATTGTTTTTATTCATTCACCTTTTTAAAGCTTTTTCATCTGATCGGCTTCATGCGTTAAAAACGGAATATCAAGTTGGATAATCGAATGTAATATCGTAAACGAGGAAAAGACAGGAACAATTCGAATCAAGGCTCTTTGATATTTTCTCTGACCGGATGGCTATCATTTTTCTCATGTATCATGAAAATCTTAGGATTTGTTACAATTGTCCATAAATAAAAGATGAAAGATTTTTTAATCTTTTTGATGAATGACCAAGATAAACATTTTATATAACTGCATTTTGATTATAATTGGTCAATTTGTCTATTCTTTTCTATTGTATACAAGAAAAAAAAGAT
Organism: Macrotrachela quadricornifera; assembly: GCA_022393335.1. Classification (NCBI taxonomy): domain Eukaryota; kingdom Metazoa; phylum Rotifera; class Eurotatoria; order Philodinida; family Philodinidae; genus Macrotrachela; species Macrotrachela quadricornifera. The sequence goes on along the minus strand of JAJEKB010020868.1, from coordinate 315,376 downwards.
ATTGTTGCGTCGGTATAAATAAAAGCGCTAAAAACAAAAAGCAGTCATTCAACGTGTTTTCATTGCTATATATATACTTCTACATCATTGTTGTCGAGAAATGGCTAATTCAAAAGCAAAGGACTCTGGTAAGAAAGTTTAGTCACAAGTTACTTTTGATGAAAAGATTGCTGGTATTGGGTCACTCGGAGATCGTACAGATCACTTCAAAAAAGAAACATGGTGATTAAATGTTAAAATTAGATCATCCGATTCACTTTGGGGTGAAATTATGGATAAACTAAATTTGAATCATCATGAAAAGACACGTCATTCGCTGTATGACTTTTGGCATAAACAGCGTCATAATGTTCATATACTTGTAGAAAAAAAAAAGAAAAGACTACATAATGATTTTGAAAACGAAGAAATTTCTTTGTAGTGAGAAAAGAATTCAACTTTGCCTCCAGATCCATTCTTACCGCTACCTCAGCAACCAAATACACGTGCGAATCAAAAACAAAAGGTATATGAAACAAAAAATAAAGATTCGTTTGTCGATGAAATATCGTTGGTTTTAAATGCTTGGGAATGAAAAAATGCATTTAGTCGTACAGATCAGAAAATGAAATCAGAATGGACGCGTATCTTCAATAATAAATTGACTCCATCAATTATTCAATGTTCACCAAAGTTTAAATCACCACATATTAGAAAAGAAAACTGTCGTATTTTCTTCTATGTTGCGAGATGCACTATTGATATATTAATACTTCACTCGATTATATCAAACAAACTATGCAATCAATAGAGCTCGTCGAGTTCTACTTGGAGCCAGTTGTAGGACGACTATTTTCAGGATATACTCGAGTCCAGACCTAAGATATCCTACGTTTTTTTATTCGCACCTATTATATGAATAATATAGTATAGTAAAAAATTAGATCTTAATTTGAAGCATGAAAAAATGATGATAAGGTTAAAATCGTGTTTTTTCTGATTTTTTAGATTTACGTCCGACCAAAAAAAAGGAAGGGCTGTCTATACTGTTGTTTTGCTCTCATGTTTATTTGTTTAAAAAAAACTATATTGGTATTTATTTTCGTTTCAAGGCGCCTCTAACGAAAAATAAATAAAGTACCTGAAATGACATGCTTCCGATATCAATTTTGCCTGTCGGTCACAGTCTGTGATGTTCTCACTCAATTTTCTTGATCTTCGTTGTTTTGTGATATGGATTAATGCTCGTGTTCGAAGATTACTTGAAATTGTTGACTGGTGTAGTTGAAAACGTCGTACCAATTTGACATTGACTAATACCACATCGATTGTTTACAAATTTCGTTTTTTAAAATAATTTACTGTAGTTTTTACAGAATTATCTGAAGAATCATAATGGAAGTTGCAAATACATTGTGCGAGTGCTTCTCTTTCGTCGTGTGTCATGTTTGTTACGAACGAGTGATAAGAAATGGTCACATATCATTTGAAAGAAAAAAAACTGGCTACCATATGGTCATAAAATGTTTAATCGAACATGTATTCATTTACACAAAAAACAAGACGTTTTCATCGCATGTTAGTGATTTACAATCGGCATAGACTTTTCTTACAATCCGATTACTCTGAACTATTGTTTGGTAGAGAACTCCAACATTTTCTCGATCGAAGGCATTGTTTTTTACGTTCTACACGAAGATATTCAGATATGTTTACGTCACTACGCTCTGTTTTACCGATGCAAGAAAGAATGAAGCAAAATTGAAATCCGGTTACATTTGTTTTTTTTCTACTCAGTGTCGTCAGTGTGCAACGTGCATTACACTTCTCTCATTCAGAATTGTTTTTCTGCGTGTTGATAAATCAACATCGAGAGTTTGTCAATGCTATAGAAAATGAATCTTGAATCGTTAGCCAATGAAATCTTACGTGATCTATTCGAATTTCTGAGTGTTGTCGATCTTCTTCGTGCATTCTACCGTCTCAATTCACGTTTCAATGCACTTTTCATCGATCACTTGCAAAGCTATGGTCTCGATCTTCGATCAATGTCAAAACATGATTTTGATACCGTTTGTCAATATTATCTTCCATCTTTGAGCGATCGAATTACCGGGATCTACTTCTCCAACGATTGGGACATTAATCATCAAATCGATTATTTTCTTGAGTATGCTTTGACGTTTCATCAATTCGCTGAATTACGATCACTTTCATTCGATCGTGTTACGTCTGAGCAAACTATGAACAAAATTATGTTCGTATGGACCGATCTACCAAATATTACTCATCTTTGTTTTAAACAGTGTTTCTTTTCAAATGACGAACAAATTTTTGTATCCTTCGTTAACAGTATTTGGAATTTACCTAAGCTCGTTTATTGCTACTTCATGCTGAATGGTTTTGCTCGTTCTTATTTTTATTCGCCTTCAATAATCTCATCAACTCTTCAACATCTTTCTATATGGAATTTTCAAAATTCTTTAAGCGAGATGGCTCGTATTTTTACACATACACCACGCCTTCGACGCCTCTCTACAGATCTGAACTTCGATCCCTTGGATACCATTGCTAATGACTTACTATCACCTATTCCATCCATCAATAGCTTGCACATATCTTTTTGTGGAGATAGACAAATGATCGCTGACATTCTTGTCAAAAATATGCCTAATTTGTGTCAATTAACAATGGAAGTTCATCAACTCTGTGTATATGGAAACATGGTGGAACAATTTATTCGTAACCATATGGGAAATCTGAAAAAAATTCGATTTCGAATACAGCAAAATCTTTATACGTATAATAATGATGAGAAATTTCAAATAATTGAGGATATGATCGCGCCATTTCGAAGCCAGTTTTGGATTGATGAGAAGAACTGTTTTGTTCGGTGTGACTGGCATTCAGACGGATCATATTTTAATCTCTACACTTTACCATATGCTTTTGACAATTTTTCTGTTTCATCTAGTATGATAACGAAATCAACTTATCCAAACGTGAATTATCCTTGGTCATATGATCGAGTGAGAAATCTTTCGTACGAATGTTTTCCATCCAACGATTCGACTATATTTCCTTTTCGTTTTGTTAATCTCCAACATCTTACTATTAAAATGCCTGTCGATAATCATTTTTCAACGATCGTTCAAAGACTCGATCAGTTGATTTCACTCAATGTATCATGGATTGGTGAAGCAGACACGTGCCAATCTCAAATACAAGCCTTGCTTGATAAAACATCACGCTTACGATCATTAGAATTCGATTCAAGCTGTTCGACAGATCATAAAATGGTGCCACTTGAACTGATCAACGATTCAATTTGTCGCCTGAATGTACAATCATATGCATTTTTGTACAACGTTCAAGATTGCTCAAAATTAAGTCGTTCACCACTTGGCATGCAATGCGAAGTGCTCTGTATCAACGTTCAAAATCGAACATGTATCCTTGAACTTGTCACAACGATGCAGAATCTTCGCCTGTTAACTGTTACATACTACAATAACATGGACAATTATAACACTGACCTAGATGTCGTCGCATGGTTGCAGAATCGCCTGTCAACCGATTGGATGCTCCTGACAGATGCTGATCGCATGAACAATATTCCGTTAGGGAAGAAAGTAATAATTCTATTTGTTAGAAATCGATACGATACAATATCGTAAACTTATTGTGAACATTAGAGTCCTGCGGGAAGGATTTTTTTCGATTCCTGTTTCCCGTTCCCGCTCCCGCAGAAAAAAAATTTAGTTCCCGTTCCCGTAAAATTTTTATCAATTCCCGATCCCGGATTCCCGTTCCCGTATTCCCGCTCACCCAAACATTCTCAAATTCCTATTCTTATTTCCTCTGTTGTGTCAAGGGATGTACCGAGACCGAGACCAAACTGAGACTCTCGGTAGGTCTCGGTCTCGGTCAGTCTCGGGTTTTAAAAGAGTCTATCTTTGTATCTGTCTTCTCTTCGCTTTGCATTCTATAAATAGTGTTATATATTGTTCAAGTCATTTTATGAGAAAAAAGTTCATTTCTCCCAAAAATTCGGGCAAATGAGCCATATTTGACAAAATTAGCGTCACCAACATGAAAGATTTCTGAGCCATTGACATCCGATGAAAAAAACAGTGCAACAAGAATCGAAAGAAATGAAATCCGGAAGACCGAGACTGACCGAGACCGAGACCGAGAGGTTCGGGCTCGGTACACCCCTAATTGTGTCTGACAAAATGTGCTATCGAAATATACCAGCTTCCAGTGATGTCATCTTTTGAGCATTGATTCATAGTGTATTATTATTATGTGATCCTTGTTTGTCCTCTTTTACATTAATTATATGTAAAATACTTATTTAGTTATTGGACATAAAAATCTTTTTTTGAAAATATCAAAATACATGAAAAGCAAAACAACATAATTTCGTTTCGGGAACATCATTTTTATAATATTGTTCCCGTTCCCGCGTTCCCGTTGTCAAAATTACAACGGGAATTCCCGTTCCCGTTCCCGCAGGACTCTAGTGAGTATGTAACGTTTCTTAATCTCTTCTTCGTTGATGCACACTAAAATATAACCACAAACAATGGTTATCTATGTCACGCGTGATAAATATTAGACTATAATGTTTAGAGATATAGAAAGAGCCATCATCTGAAAAATTTGCTCCATTCATTAAAAGAGGATACTGAAGGTACACCTATGTGTGGTCGAATCTGGCATCAGTCCTTTCTATAACTTCCAGAATCTATTGACCGGAAAACACCTGATAAGATAAGGTTGCAGCGTGTTACAGTCGCATTGCGTTGGACGCTACTTCAATTTGTTTCGATTTCTCAGAATTTCCTCAAGATTCCGTTTAGATTTCCGTGGATTTCATCAAGATTCCCAGGTCGAACAATCTGCCGAGGAACCGATCGGTTCCAGGCTATACTGGAGCAAATATGGAAGCAATATTCCGCGCCAGAATTCAGAGTATTTTTCCATCCACTTCCATACCACATCCTACCGGATACAATCGGAAAATGCACGAAAACAAAAATCCGACAGTTCCGTAAAGAATCTAGCCTCAAGGTTCCGAGACAGAAACGGCAGGGTAAACTTGCCTCACCACAGGATTTTCGCCGATCACTTCCGCCACGGATCCACATAAAGTTTCCTGTAATCAATACGAAAAACCAGATCCCTCTAATATCTCGACCATTCCACATGTCCAACACCCTGTCACTCCAATACACTTAACATCACCGAAATCATCAATAGTTATATGCACAACTTCAAAACGGATAAAAATTTCTGAAAGAAAGTTCAATTTATATAAATTACTTTTTCATCAGTTCACTACAAGGCTCATATTCGCATTCAAACTCTTTCAACCGAATTTACTTCCCATGAACGAATTCTCTGTGACTGGGGTTCAAAATATACAACGAAGTTTCAAATTCTGGAAGAATATTCATTTCGCAGCAATGAATACTTCGAAAGTTTAGAATAGAATTTAAAATCCGCACAAAAATCCAAAAAAGAAAATTGCTAGGGGGAAACGGCGGATTCTTGGGATTTCAAATCTATAAAAATTCAGTGGGAATCCTGGGAGTACAATGAAAATCCTCGAAATACACCAGAAATTAGGGTTACACGACATTTGCGCGCACGACTTTTCTGGGCAACAATTAAAAGCGACACTTTCGCGCGCCCTCACCCTCACTCAGACACACTGCGCGGAAATGTCGTGTCACGGTTGTAGGTAAAATTGTCGTATCATATTGAGAACTTCAGAATTAACAAAGAAAACCAATAATGCAATCACGAGTCGAATTAAGGATGATGGTGGGAGTGAAGGGAAAGAGTTGAATGAGAGAGCGGAAGTAATGATAGTGTGGGCAAAGGATTCTCAGCAAGGGTTAGGTTTTCAGTAAGATTATGATGTTATACAATTATTTCGTGTAGTTTTTCATAGAATTTTTGCGGATGCTTACAAAGTTCAAGATTGAAGATAACATTCAGAGAACAGAAAACGAACAAAACACAATCGAGGCAGCGATGACGAGATTTAAATGTATGCTTCGTTCTTCCTTTTTTTTATGTCGGGAGATTATTAAGAATCGGACGTACAGAACCCGTACGCCATCCCCAGCAATTCAGTCTGATTTTATCCATAACTTCATCATGCTTATCGAAACCCATCATCTTTAATCAGATCTTACCTCTCAGCATCGCTATCATTCATGATGACAAGTGATATGCAATATAAAAAACTAAAGAGTTTTTAAGACCAAAGCATAAAAACCAACAGGGACTCTACTGGAACTAAAAACAGGAAAACAAAGCGTTTTTGTTAAATTTTCGTTGACTTTTAACAAATTACGTGTTACATTATATCATATTTTTTTGACAAAATTGATCACAATAGGAGTATTTAAAAATTTTTAATGTTCAAATAAGAAAATTCTAGAGTATTTTGCTTAACATCAATACAAAAACCAGAGTCGGAATCGTGATAAGAAAAGATGACCTCACACAGGTCTATTCGTAGCTCCATTTCTGTTCTTATTGTTGTTTTTCTTGTACTTTTGAAGTTCATCAAAAAGAATGAGTTAATTTTAACTTATGAAAATTGGAATTCTAATGTTGCCTACAGCATCTATCTACCAACGAGAAAATGATTGTGAATGGTATTTTTGATAGATATTTTCATTAATAGTCAATTTCGAAAAATATAAGTTTTTAAAAAAAATTTATATTTTTCGAGATTGACTATCAATGAAAATATTTATCAACAATACCATTCGCAGTCATTTTGTCGTTGGTAGTAAGCATATATTCAGTGGCACTAGTACATACATAGTGGGAATCCTGGAATTATGAAATCCGCCGTCTCTCCGTAGACTATTATAGTCACTTGAATACAAATAGGCTGAAAACCTCTTTTTCGATATATTTGTAAATATCGGTACTGGTGGAAATAACTTACAGATTCAAGTTTCAAGACTTGTTTGATACAAATCTGTCCAGCTAGGTTAGATAGCGAGGAAACAAAACGGGGTCAGTATTTAATATATTAATTTTCCATGCGGTTTTGGATAGAAGAAATTGAAAAATTGGTACCCTATCGTATTTATTACGACTTGTCTGAAGCGAACCAAGGCAGAAGCTTCACGAGGTGAGGTGAGTTGAAACGATGCAACTAAAACTTGTCTCATGTCGGGTTCAGTAAAGCATATTTTTCCTATTGTCTGTTATTGGTAATGATGAATTCAAAATAGGAGTTTTTTTAGTTAATATGCATATCTTGATATTTTAACTCAACTTTATCAATAATTAAGGCAATTAGTTAACTATTTCTATGATTAACCTTTGAATTTCTTCAATGATGTTTGTCGCTAGACTTCCATCTTGTAAAATGTAAAATTAAAAGTAAAGAAGTAATTTATTCAAAAGTACAAAACTTAAGGTTAAATCATAATTGAGATTTTTAGCTATTGAAATTTGATCGGACAAACAAATTAAGAGTCTGAACGATTATCATGTAATTTAATTCGTTTATTGTCGAGTTCAATTTCAATTGGTTGAATATTTTTCTTTCCAAGCCAAACAGCAACTGATTGATAATCCTTCTGACATGTTGAATCAATGGTATTATGATCAAACCATTTGATCACTTCCATAGAGAATTTTGAATATGGAATGTCAAATATGATTGTAGAAAGATTTTGACATCGTTCAAGAATTGTTTTTATTTGATCCAAATTATTTATTGGAATTTGTAAATGTTTCACATTATTTGGAATTATGGAATGAATATATTCTATAATTTTAACTGATTGATTTCGAAAAAAGAATCCATCAATGATTAGTGAAGAAAGATTGAGGGCTTGTTGTATAAAAATTCCAAGATCCATTAATAAATTTTGATCATATTGTTTAAAATGAAATGTATTGAATTTCATTTGAACTATTCTTGAAATATCAATGAGCATGGAAAGGGATTGTAATGAAAACAAATGCCAATCATTCTGGAATTGAAGATCAATTTCGGTCACTTTAGGAAACAATAGATGAGTTGCGATTGTTATCTAAAAATAGTCCAACATAGATAAAATTTTAGAGGGTCTATATTGAAATATTCTATTATCGGACTGCATCATCTATCTAAAAACATACTTTTTCTTGAATATGATCATTTAATGGTTTTCCCAAAAATAATTGAAGTGAATTGACATTATTCATTATTGATTGATGATTATCTCTTGTTGTATTATAATTAGATAAAGAAAGTTTTTGTGATTTCATTTCATATATAAGAAAAGATTTGCATATTGGTAATGAATAGAGATAAATAGTATTTGAGGAATTCATATCATAATCACAAATAATAAACCATTTTTTATGTTCAATCCAAAATGATGTTCGAAATGAAGCAATAATTAGTTCAAGATCTGCTTCAGTCTTTCTAATTGAATTACATTCGATAAAATAAAATTCAAATTTATCTAAATGAGGTAGATTTATTTCAATGAATTGTTCCCATCGTTTTCCATCAAGCATATTTTTTCCACCAATAAGTTTTAAATATACAAGTGATGGTGTTAATAACAGAAATGATTCCAATTTATCGATAGTTACATCAAGTGTCTCCATTGTTAACGATCTCAATTGTCTGAAATATTGTGAAGGAGAAAATGGTACAGTAAGATTATTTATAATCTTATTATTACAATTTTCTTTTAAAATGATTGTATGTAAATAAGGAGAACATTGAAGAATTGTAAAAAGATTATCTGTAGTTATGCTTTCGTTGATAGTTAAATATTGAATAGTGCAATTGATTGGCCATGAAATCTGTAGCATTCTCTCAGATTTAATATCGAATTCAATTTTTTCCAAAGATGATTGAGCAATGATTGATGTGAGAAGTTCATTCGTTGTTTTTTTACGTCTATCATCATATTTTCTAATAGTACATGAGAAGAAAGTAAGTACAGTAAGATTGATACGTTTCAAAATGAAGTTTAATTGTAATTCATCAATATTAAGAAGAGTTAAAGAGCGAAGTCGTGAGAATTGACGAAGACGAACAAGTGAAATAAATAAATCTATTTGATTTGATATTAATTCATCATTTGAAAGTATTAATGATATAACATTCTGTGGATGAATTAATCGACAGAAAGCATAGAAATTTAACTTTGAAATTAATTTCAAATCGACAACATATCGATCATAAGTATTGACAACTGATCGAAGATATCGGCATACAGGTCGAACTGAAAATATGATTGTTTGTGTATCAAGATTATCAAAAATGCGATGAAATAATTCCACTGGTAATCCTTCCATCGATGGAATAATATTGTTTGACATTGATGCTATAATATTCTATGTTAGGCCCAAATAGACTAGACGAATTAAAATTGAACTAAGAGATATAAATGGTGTTGCGAAGTAGAAACACCAATCATATCTCTTAATTCAATTTTAATTCGTCTAGTCTGTTTGATTATGTACGTCGTCAAATAATTTAAGTAACAATGCCTGCATTTTCGAAGTTAAGTCAAATGAAAAGAGAACGAAAAAACATTTATTTTTTTTTGTTATGTGGAAAAAATTGAAAGCGGAAAGACAGATCTGAATCATTATTTAAAATCAGTTGAGATGTCGCCCTTTGTAGAAACGTTTTTATTAGATATTTGTTCCAATTTTGTTATTAAAGAATATCTGCTGAATACATAAATTAAATCAAATGTCTAATTAATGATCTTATTTTATATTATTCAAATGCTATAACGTTCAGTTATCGTTGATATACCTTTTTTCTTCCCAAGCCAAATAGTAACCATTCGATAACTTGCCTGACATGTGGAATCAATAGTGTTCTCAGCAAACTAGTTAAAAACTTCCGCTGAAAATCGCGTAACTTCAATATCAAATTTGATTGTTGACAAATGTGGACATCGCTCAAAAATACTTTTGATTCCATCCAATTTATCTATTGACATTTGCAAATGTTTTATATCACGTGGAAGAATTGAATAGATATTTTCCAGAGTTTGATTTGATCCCAATCTATAGTAAGGTTCGACTAATTCAAAATTTAAGTGAAAATTTTTTTTTTGTTTTTTTTACACATATTCTGATAGCCCTTTTCACGCTGATCACGAATATCACCTTCTTTTTTAAAATAGAGCCTGTTTTCATGGTGAAATTTGAAAAATACGAAAAATCGTGCCCTTTTTAAAAAAAATTTCATTTTCAGCGCGATGCTTCTCGTTTCTTTTCATTTAAAGATATAGCTCCAAAAGTTTGATTTTCTGATTCCTCATGTAAAATAGACTCTTACCATGTGATTCTCAAAGTTACAAAACCTCTGAGGGTCTCGTGCCAAATATCAGCGCGAGAAAAGACGTCCACGTCCGGACAAACCTATCTAGTTTTTTGTACTAAGAGCTGGAGAGTTTGTTTATGTCTTAACAGATGCACCGTAACCTGGGCTACAAAAGTATAACTCCGCTTTTTTAATTTTTTTCTTTCTTTAAAAAAAAATTTGTCTCTAGTTTCAAAAATTAGAGAATTGGACAGGTGAATTTCGACTTTTTTCATCATTTTTCGTTCAAAATTGCTCAGATTTATAGAAAATAGGTAAAAAATGATGCTGATCGCGAAGGAAGGTGTTTCAGAGTCATATGAAAACTTCTTCGAGAATGTTACATAGAAGTCACTACTTAATACTTCATTGTCTCGCTGTCGATCACTGAAGATGATTACTATTACTGATTGGTATCATCCATAAGAGAACGACAGTCACACAAATTTCCCTATTGGTTAAATCAATCAACAATTCGTTTTACTAGCAATGAGTTATCGACGTAAGACGCAGAATGAACGTGATTCTTATCAAAATTCGGTTTATAATTACTTTTTCTTTGTTAAAAATATCTATTACTTTTTCAAATGCCCAGAGTGAATAAACGACGTTCTCATTCGCGTCGTATTCTCAATAAACGACGTTCCAGTGATAACTGGTCTGAACCACAGTCTTCCTCATCTTATTCCAGCGAAGAAGAACAAGTTGATTATTCTGAAGATTATGGCAAATCATTCGACTTTACGAATAAAACAATGTTGGACATTATTGGAGATTTATTTTGTCTTTGTAAAGAAGAATATGGTTCAAAGAATGTGTCGGTGTTGGTTTATATGGTTTTACGACATTTGAATTACTCGTGGCATGGTATAGAAGAGCTTTTGAAAAATATTGGTGCAATGAGTATTGTTACCTGTCATAAATGGACACAGATCTTTTTGAATGAAGATTTTGATGCATTTATTGAGGATGGTCGAGGTGGTAAACGTGGAAGCACCTTCTGGGACGCATTTCCTGAATTAGAGATTCTAGCACGTGAATTTTCTATTGGCGCATGTTCAAGAAAAGCCAGCAGTTTTACTGTTCAAGAACTTGTAGAATTTGTTACAAATAAATTTTATGATCTCTACGATTTCCAGAAAATTGATGGTGAATTAGTTCGATCAGTTCAAAGTCTCAGACTTGATTTGAGAAAATGGGGTATACATTACGCGTCTAATAAATCACGTCCTTATTTTCTTGGACATGAGAGAACAGACGTCATCGAACATCGGAAGAGATTTGTGCATTATTTCATTCAAAATGAAAAGAGCTATTATCGCATTACTGATGGTGATGACCCTATTTGGATTGTTCCTTTTGGTCCCAAACGAACTATAATACTCTGTAAGTGTCTTTCTGTCCTTTTTTTCCTGTACAATAACTTCTCTTTCATTTGTCTTTAAGGCCATGATGAGTCCATGTTCAGGAGCAATGAAATCACTAACAAACGCTGGTTTGTTGAGGGCACTTCAACTTTTTTCCGTAAAGGAAAAGGAAGGTCCCTCATGATTTCAGATTTCTTAGTATCTCACAGTTCATCGCCATTTTTTCGTTTAACTGACAATGAATATTCTCTTGCTCTGAGAAAATATCCTGAGTTGGCTGATAATAATCATGGAATTATATATGAAAAGAATTCGGCAGCGGCATCAATAATTATTGGAACAGATAATTATTTTAACAATGAACTAATTCTCCTACAATTTGAACGCCTACTAAAATTATTAGAGTTTAAAGTGGAATATCGTGGACACGACATACATATTTTGGTTGATAATGCTACAACTCACACCACCAAAGAGTATTCAGTTAATGGTTTCGGAATGAAAAGCAATACTATGTGTCCGGTTGAATTTCTTGAATGGATTGACGAACAGGGTACAACACAGAAATTAAATTGCTATTTTTCCTCGGGTCCTCTTAAAGGCAAATCCAAGGGACTAGTTCAAATTGGTATTGAGTTAGGATTCGATATTCCAAAAAAGATCAAGTTGTTTGAATTGAAGCATTTGCTCTCACAGCATCCAGTGTTCCACAACGTGAGTTCGCACATATAGTTTTTCTGTTATTTAAAATCCTTTTTGTTTTCTACTTGTTTGCAGAAGACAAAACTAGAGAAACTAGGAATGAAATATGGGGTAACAATCATCTTTTTGCCAAAGTATCACTGCGAAATGTCAACGATCGAGGGCTTATGGTGCTGGTTAAAAGCCTATGTCAGAAAATATTCTGAACAAGACTTTACAAAGATGGTACAGCTGATAGCGGAAGCTCGAAAGCATTTCGAAGAAAAAAAGATAGATCGAAAACTCAATAGAAGATTTTGGAAAACCATTCATGGGTATCATTCGGGAAATGATTACAACGACATCTTGAAACTCTTTTACTCTTCACTGTGCATAGACACTATCAAAAGTCACAGGAGGATCACAAATGCAAAATTAGACGACTGAATCTTTTGTTTTTTGCCTTTGTTTCATCTTGCCTTCAAGATTGTACTACCGCTCTATTACCTTTTCATTTTTTTTACCTCCATTTTATATTATCTATCAATGATTCAACTTTCAGTAACAGTAGGATATAATTCACAACAACAGCGTACGAAAAGTATCAAAAGATACTGATTTCTACAACCTCTTCTATGTAACATCCTCGAAGAAGTTTTCATATGACTCTGAAACACCTTCCTTCGCGATCAGCATCATTTTTTACCTATTTTCTATAAATCTGAGCAATTTTGAACGAAAAATGATGAAAAAAGTCGAAATTCACCTGTCCAATTCTCAGAGGTTTTGTAACTTTGAGAATCACATGGTAAGAGTCTATTTTACATGAGGAATCAGAAAATCAAACTTTTGGAGCTATATCTTTAAATGAAAAGAAACGAGAAGCATCGCGCTGAAAATGAAATTTTTTTTAAAAAGGGCACGATTTTTCGTATTTTTCAAATTTCACCATGAAAACAGGCTCTATTTTAAAAAAGAAGGTGATATTCGTGATCAGCGTGAAAAGGGCTATCAGAATATGTGTAAAAAAAACAAAAAAAAAATTTTCACTTAAATTTTGAATTAGTCGAACCTTAGCAGTTCTGAATAGTCAGTGAAGAGAGATGATACTTTTGTTCCGTGAAGTTACCAATATTTATCCATGTATTTTCATTATATTCAGTTAATACTCATATTTTGTTTGAATGGCTTTTATCACCTGATAGGACACAAAATAAAATCATGAAATCAAAGAATTTTGTAACACTGTTCAGAACAATATCTAAAATTTATGCTTTCAATTTAAGCAAAACTATCAAGAGGAAGACAGACTGAAAATGCTATCGATATAGAAATACACATGTTCTTGAATATCATGAGCTACCGATTTGATCAAAAATAAACGAAGTGATTTAATGTTATCTGTTGATGGAAAAATCGTTATCAATCATCATAGGATAAGTGGATAAGGAAATTTTTTCCGTTTTTGGCAGGTAATATATAGAAGTTATTGACGAGTAATACATGGACAGAGGGAGTGGCTGCGAAAGAAAGAAATATGCAACCAAAACAACCATCGATCAAAGACGTTATGAACAGTCCTCGCAGTACAAAATATGCAAGTAATCATCCACGACAGATGAAACGGTCTAAAATGGTAACTAATGATCTGATTATTGACCTCTTATTACCACTGTCCACTGTTGAATGACCTGAGAGAAAAATGCAATGTTTCTATGGGATTACGATTCACCTAATTGAACAATGTCTATTCAAATCGCATCTATTGGCATTCAAATATCTTTCAGATACGTTTTAAAAAGTCTGTACTCAAATTTTCTTTTTCTATCTTATGTGCTGAAGACCTGACATAAATTTTCATTTTTCTACATCAAACGTTGAATGTTAAACTGACATGAAAATCAGTTATGAGACCTAGATTTCTTAAGCAATTTTTGGAGTAACAATCACTTTCAGGAAGGAAGGATATCATATCATGCTCAAGAGTCTGATTAAGAACTGTCACTTCAAATACTTTCTAACTGCGCGGACGAACAGTGAAGTTTTGCCAGTTCTTTATTTAATCCATAAGTTTGATTTTTTTAACTGTTTGATAATTTAACACAAAAATAGTGAAGCATTGACATTGTTTGTTTACTTCACACCTCTAACATTAGTATAATATGTGTCATTTTATTATTATTTTTTTGCAAATAAGCTCACTGCTCAAGTACATTCATAAAAACATATCATGTTTTTCTGATTAGGAAGTCATACTGGTGAGACATTACTGAAAGAATATGAAGAAGTTACAGCGAAATATGGAATTGAAGAAAAAGTTGTGCGACTGATTACAGATAATGCCAGCAACAATATCAAAGCTTTGGTGCTCTTATCGTGCCGGGATTCGAAGCTTATTTTGAAGAATCTTCAGATGAGCATTCTAATGAACGAGATGAGGAGGAGGAGCTTGAAAGTGACAGAGACAATTTCTAATGAAATTGACCATTGTTATGATACTTTACTCGCGACTGAAAAACTTCTGTGATTACCATGTTATACTCATACTTTACAATTAGTAGTATCCAATGGTTTCAAAGAAAGCTCATGCGTCAAGGCGGCTATTTCAAAAGTGTCAAGTATAGCCAAGTTCAGGTAGGATTCATATCTGTCACACTATCTCGTAGATATCAACATAAACGGCAAAAATAAATTCAGTCAAAATTGAATTTCGATGTTAGTATTCAATCTAATCGAGAGTCGACTTCTCAATTCCATTCGAATTTTACCCAAATAAAAATCCTGCGAACAATGTATTTGACGCTGTTTTTTTTAATTTTTGATTTCATGAAACTTTTTTCATATCAGCTCCTGTGAAAAGAAGATAGCTCTAAACTCGGATGCAGTGAAGAGTGATGCACACAGTTCAGAAAACTAACGAATTTTTATCACCTCTGCTATTCTTTTATATTTAGTCATAAAAGTACAGTTATGGCAGAAAAGCTAGAGCAAGATGGTTTTAGTATACCGATAGCCGTGATCACTAGATGGAACAGCCAGTATGATTCAGTAGTAAGAACAATTGAAATTCCATCTGATACACTCAACAACTACTTGAGAGAATTGAGGAAGGATTCATTGATTCTACCACAACACGATATGGCTGTTCTCAATGAATTTGTGTCTGTGTTCGCACTGTTTGCTGAAGCCTTCACTAAAGCACAAGTAGATCAAACGGCTTCAATTTCTCTAGTTACCCCATCTTTACTCGAAATTTACTTCGATCTTGAATCGGAGCAATCTACGTTGAAATATACAGGTGGCTTATGCAAAGCACTTCTGATATCGATACAAGGACAATTCGGTGGATTACTCAAGCAATTAGAATTATCGATTGGTGTTAACAATACGATTCGCTCAACGTCTGAACTCTATGCAGATCTACTCCTTCTTATGGCAACATTCTTGGATGCTCGGTTTGGCGATCGGTACATTATGCATTCGAAATTACAAGATGAAACAAAAATTCGTTTATGTGACAAAAAAAAACAGTTGATCACAAATGCTGTTTTACAGTTACATGGCTCAGAAGGCTAGAAGAAGGGTGAAACTATGGTTGAAACATGTACTGCCATTCCAAACAGTACCATCACCACTTTAAAAAGAAAGACTCTTTTCGCCTTCACAAGAACTGAAGAGCCATTGATGAAGAAAACAAGATCGAGCGTACTCGAGAAAGTTCAAGAAGAAATACTTCTTTGCTCAAGAGAAGCGTCGATGGATAGTGCACTTATTTTCAAAAATGCAAAAATCTATGCATATCTCAATCTGCTTGCTCTTCGGCTTTTGTGTGTACCTGCAACGTCAGCGCCTGTTGAGCGCGTGTTTTCTACAAGTGGTTTTATGATTCGACCTCACAGAGGAACCCTCACGAAAGAAATGTTAGCGAAATTAACATTTCTCAAGTGGAATTCTGACCTTATACACTAGATATTTTTATTTGTTGTTACTTGAAGACCTATGAAAATCCATTAGAAGAAGAAGAAAAAAAATGAACATTTTCTGACCTGGGAGCCGGAGTCAAGAAAGGTCGGAGCTGTCCACCTCTGGGTCTAATACTGATAAAGAGTTCTATACTAAACTTTCTTGATCTCCAATGCCTAAATATAGCTTTATATCAAATCTTTTTTAATTTCAGAAACTTATAAAGGTTTCACAAAAAACCATACATATTACTAAACCTTTTTTGAATTTCATATAATTATACGATAACCTTTGGAATATGTTAAACTTCTACCAAATCCTAAAGGTTTCGACAAACACCTTTTTTTTCAGTGTAGGAACGGCATCGGAAGTCTGGGAGCTGAACATCTTGCCAATGCTCTAAAACAAAATAAAGTAACATTATCTCTCCTATATAACTTTTTTTTCTTACCATTCATTCACTATCTCATACGGACATTCTGTATACTGAAACTCAGTATTACTGAAATCGGCGCTGAAGGAACAAAACACCTTGCTAATGCTTTACAACAAAATAAAGTAACAATATTCATTCGTTCCTCAACTTCTTATTTGCTCATTCATTGACTCTGTTATACAGACACTCGCTGCATTGAAACTTTACAAGAATGGGATCGAGTCTGAAGGATTAGAACATCTTGCCAATGCTCTACAATGAAATACAGTAACATTATCACTCCCATCTAATGTTCATAACTTATCATTCATTTACTATCTCATGTAGACACTCTCAACGCTGAACGTTTGTGACAATAGAATTTATGATACAGGAGCAAAACATTTTGTTAATGTTCTACAATAAAATAAAGTAACATAATCACTCTTCTCTTTTCCATCCCCGCATTCTATAATTCACTCAACTATTTATGTCATTCTCAGACACTCATCACAATAGATCTCTTCTACAATGACATTAATTCACCATTAGTACGAGATCTTACCAATGCTCATAAATATGAAGTAATAACATTATTTCTTACCTCTTTCACAATGTTCTCATTTTGTCACTAACTCACTATTTTATACAGACACTTCCTGTATTGGAGCCTCAAGACACTTGTCCCTGGTGAAACATTTACGATGTCACGGAAACAACGAACAATAATTCAAGACTGAAAGTTTCTTTCTAATTTTTAATATGACGAACTATCATTTTTTATAACTACATTCATTTTTTTCCATAAATTTTATTCTTATTTTAACATACATTAACGACATTATTTTATTGAATCAGTATCTTTTGCTCAATAAAAAATAATCTTTCTAATCAGTTAATATTTCGAAAAACTGAGCAATTAATTTTAAAACATGTAATATTTAACTATGTCGGAATTAGTGTCGACTAAACCCTTACAAGTTTAGTATTAGTTTAGTTCTGACGAACTGATAGCTAAACAAATAATCTCTGACAAATCCAGCAAGTTGATCAAATAGTTAATCATCAGATAAACTTAAGCAAATATTATTTAGAAATATTCATCAAGATTTCTAGCGATGTTTAATAGTAAAAAAAAGTTGTTTTTATAGTTGAAGTGTATTGAGTTGTTGATCCGATGAAAAGGAAAATTTTCATATACATTATTCTAATTGGAAATGATTCTATGATAAAATATCACACCCTGTTTATCTATGATTATTGATCAAGTTGATTTGATTTACACTTAATTATTTTTTTGATTTTATATACAAATAAAGAAATAAATTATACTTTAATTATCTGTGTTTATCAGACAAAGAAAACGAAGAACATCTACCGATATTCATAGTTTTTTTCATAGATAATTAATGAACATAAATATTTTCTACAATGTGTTTTATCACACTCAGTATCAATTTAAAATTAGAATATAATGATTATATCTTAGTTATGAAAGTTGAAGAATTATATTGATGAATCTGAAAAAACGAAGTCGTACGTTATTGATTTTTGATAATGATCTATAAATCTTGAAAATTTCAATCAATATATTCTCTTTCTCGTAGAGAAGAGTCTTGCAAACATAAATTGTCTGCTTGATTGCTTGCTTGTATGTCCGCACAAGGTCAAAAAAACATTTTATTAATATTTTCTATAAAACTTAACCGAAGGGTAATCGGGGCCGAGGAACTCGAATCTGATATTAGTTTTTTATAATTTTTTGAAGAATCATTTTTTACACAAAGAACTACTTTTTTACGAAAAAATTTTTTTTATAAGGGTTAACCGAAGGGTTAACGACGACGAGGAATTCAAATCTGAAGCCTGTGTTCTAAAAATTTTTTGCAGCTCAATTTTTTAAATAAACAAGATTTTTTTAACAAAAAAAGATATGTTTTTATAAGTTTTGGTCAAAGGGAGTTAATATCCAGGAACTTGAATCTGACTTCGGTGTTTTTAATTTTATAAATGAATAGCTTGACGGTAGTTTAGAAACACGATTTCTACGAGAAAGAGCTGAGCGAGTCTTTAGACGAGCACTATTTAGCAACAGTGTAGTATAATATCATAGGTTGAAAATAAATGAAAGAAATAAAAAACGAAAAAGAAGTCCGCCCGAGCAGGGGCTCGAACCCTGGACATTGTGGTTAAAAGCCACACGCTCTACCGACTGAGCTACCCGGGCATGCTTTTGTTTCATGTAGAGCTTTTCTCAATTCGATATGAATGTAAATGCACTTTAAAAAGTTTTATTCGTTTCTACACTATAAAAGAAAATTGGTTTAGTAGAAAAACTAGTGTGCATGTGAAGATTCTTTACGGCTTCGTATCAATTTACGAAACGTAAAGAAGTTTAGAAAGTCAATTTTCGATGCTTTTAGGTTCGGTAAATCGATATGAAACCTTAAAGTATCTTCGCAAGAGCACAGGTGTCATAATAAACCTATTCTCGTTCTCGTAGAGAAGAGTCCAGTGAACATTAATTGTCTGCTTGCTTGCTTGTGTGTTCGCACTTCTTTAATTGGCTCAAAAATAAGTTAGAAATAGGCGAGTTTATCTTCCATAAAGCTTCACCAAGGCGTAACTGAGGGCGGGGAGCGCGAATCTGAGGTCAGTTTTCACTAATTAACTAATTATTAACGATTAATTGATTATTGAGTATTGATTATTAATTATTAATTAGTAACTGATTATTAAAACTTGACGAAAGAGTAATCGAGAGCGGGGAGCCTGAATCTGAGGTCAGTTTTTACTAATTAATTAATTAGTTAATCATGAATGACTGGTTATTAATTATTAGTTATTAATTTTTTTCATAAAAATTGACCATAGGTTAATCGAGGGCGAGGAGTCCAAATCTGAGGTCAGTTTTTATTAATTAATTAACTATCAATTATTATCTAGTTGCTAACCATAAATATTTTATTATAAAAGTTGGCCACAAATATTCGAGATAAAAGCCAGAATCTATGCTCTGTGATGATATTCAGGTGACAAGAGTAGCGTATAATAAAATTTACTAATCTTATCATAGTGCTGAAAAAAAATGAGTCCAACTTTGTGCTCAGAATGCTAAACTCAAACGTGTAGATAGATGCACTTGGCAGAATAATGCAGCGTGAATGTGCTGATTTTGAATCATGGAACCACGTAAATAAGCAATTTGTTGATAGTTCAGAAACATTACTTCTACGAGAAAGAGCTAAGCGAGTCTGCAGACGAGCATTACTTGTAAATAGTTGTGAGTTTTATTCTCTTTCTCGTAGAGAAGAGTCTTGCAAACATAAATTGTCTGCTTGATTGATTGATTGTATGTCCGCAGGGTCAAAAAAACATCGAAAATCGATTTTTCGAAAAAGACATTTCTAGAGGTAATTCGATGCGGGGACTTCAAATCTGAAGTCTGTTCGGTGATCATGTGGTATCAGCATTGATCAATTGATGTTAGGAATTGGTGAGGTTTGGTATTTTTCATCGAAAATAGGTGTTTTGTCACGAAATGATGATTTCATCATGGTGTGTGATGAACACCATTGTTGATTGTTATGGTATCAGCGTTGATCAATTGATGTTAGGAATTGGTGAGGTTTGGTACTTTTCACCGAAAACAGGTGTTTTTTCACGAAATGATGATTTCATCATGGTGTGTGATGAACACCCTTGTTGATTGTTATGGTATCAGCATTGATCAATTTATGTTAGGAATTGGTGAGGTTTGGTATTTTTCATCGAAAATAGATGTTTTATCACGAAATGATGGTTTCATCGTGGTGGGTGATGAACACCATTGCTGATTATTCTCTTTCTCATAGAGAAGAGTCTTGCAAATATTAACTGTCTGCTTGCTTGTATGTTCGCGCAAGGTCAAAAAAACATTTTATTAATGTTTTCTATAAAACTTGACCTAAGAGTAATCGGGGCCGAGGAAACCGAATCTGATGTTAGTTTTTTAAAATTTTTTTCGGATCAATTCTTTGACACAAAGGATCGATATTTTTACAAAAAAAAAATTTTTTTATAAGGGTTGACCGAAGGGTAATCGGGATCGAGTAACTCGAATCTGATGTTAGTTTTCTGAAATTTTTTTTCAGATCATCTTTTTACACAAAGGATCACTTTTTTTAGCGAAAAAGTTTTTTTTTATAAGGGCTGATCGTAGGGTAATCAGTGTCGATGAACTCGAATTTGGTGTTAGTTTTTTTTTATTAATTATGTATTGATTAATTAGTCATTGATTATCAATGGTTTTATATAAGAATTGACGAAGGGTTCTTGAAAGGCAAAATTTGTTTTTCTAATCAGCCGTCTTTTTTACGACTATTTTGAGTAAATTTTTCTGTCGAGAAAAGTTGATAAAAGCCTGTCAAAAATGGAATTGAAAACGTGTAATTCTTGTGGACTAGAAATACATCAACAGTAGCGATTAGGCAAATATAGGAAGTGCCTCTTTTGTAAGAATCTTTACGCTTGAAAAATCGATTAGAGTTCAATGTGTGAAGAAGTATCATGTTGAAAAATAGTTAGTTTGATGCCTATGACGCTATAATCACTAACTATCGTTGTGAAGAGAAGTTTAAAATGAAACTCATCTATCGGATAACAAGACCGAGCTTCTTCCTGGCCTCTTACCCTTCGTACCAAACATGCCTGTACTTCTCACCGATAACATCGCCTGTGAACTAGGACTCTCAAACGGCACTCAGGGTATTTTTCGACAACTCATATACGATGATCAGGAGGAGTCAGATGCTTTCAAAGTGAAGAGTGATGTATTTCCCTCAAATACCATATACATACGAAAGCCATTGTATGCGCTTGTGGAAATTAATACATCACAAGTAGAAACAAACCTCAATGGTCTTCGTCCTAAACTAATTCCTATTCCATTAATTAAAAAGCGATTTACTGTTCCAATTAGGCAACTTTTCGGACATCTGTTCGAACGAGTGCAAGGTGGAAGAAAAATTCCACAAGTGATTCAAGTTACGAGAACACAACTGCCAATTGTACCTGCCTTCGCAATAACTACTTATAAGGCACAAGGACTAACAATGAACAAAATCGTAGTCGATCTTCAAGTTCCACTTGGAACCTTGCAAGTCGCATCAATTTATGTACCACTCAGTGGAGTGAAGAGAGCGGAAGACATAGTCATTCTTCGACCTTTCGACATGAAGGTTCTACAAGTTCGACCTACTTCCGCTCAAGACGCCGAACTGAAACGTTTGGATGAACTTGACAGAAAGACACATCGAGATTGTGCTTGTTTTACTTTTTGAAATTATACTAATAAATAGTCTATTCATAGTTCAAAAATACCATCTCTACGAGAAAGAGCTGAGCGAGTCTGCAGGCGACGAGCGTTACTTGTCATATAGATTCCGTGAAAATAGTCAGAGAGATATTTATTTATTTAAGATTAAAATAATAAAATGTGATTGAATTTATTTAATTAAGTTTTTGTTTTTGTTTTTGTTTGTGTATTACTACTTTTGATCTTTTTAACAAATTCGTCGAAGGATTTTTCAACGGCTTGTTTGATTGTTTTTTCGATTGCTTTTTTCAAAAGTTCACGTGCAGAAGGATTTAACTCGTCTATTTCTTCATCTATTTGAGACTGAATTTGTTCAGTCACTTGTTTTACAGTTTGTGCCTTTGCTTCATTTGATGTGACATTTTCACAAGCCAATGCGTTGACAGCTGATTCATTCTTACCTGAATAATCTTCATAAAGAAGATTTTCATAGGGTTTGGGTAATAATTCGCGCATTTCTTCCACAATACGCTCTTTTTCAACCTAATAAACATTGGAATATTGTATTCAATAAAAAAGACAGATTGTATAGAGATAGAACTAGAAGAATAATTTCACTTTTAAAATGAAAATAATTCTTATCATGAGATTATGTAAAACTCACTGTGAAAGATGCAAGAAGAGTGACAACTGACATGTCTACAGTTTCAGCAATTATCTTTAAAAGATCAGTGCTAATCCTGAGTGGCTCCGGACAGATTATTCCCATGACGATAATTCGATAATTACATATAAATATAATAATAATAATATTTGAACTTTGTCAGAAATGAATAGAGTTCGCATCGTAGCTTGATGAAAACTATTTGTTAAGAAAACGAAATATGTAGATGATTAAATAATTGATAAAAGTTGTTTGTTCTTTTTCTTCCTATATGTTTTAGTAACAAATGTTTCTTTAACTAATTTTAAAAGTTTAGAAAAAGAATTTTTTAAATAATTTCACATTGAACAACTTTATGATTGGTGATGTCAAATACTTTTGTGGCATCGAAATGATTCACTTACTTTACTGATTTTATTTTGTTTATTTTTCTTATACTAGGTTGGAAAAAAACTTTTGATAGGGGATGGGATGAGGCATCTTTATATTTTCATATAGAGTTAATAATCAATTTTACACTAAATGAAAGTCCATCAAAAACGGGATTTAGAAGTGCAGCTAGCCACTCATAAAGATGAGAATGGTCTATAGAAATACGGAAAGTTTCAGATTTTAGACATATAATTGTACTTTTCATGGGGTAGTCCAGCACAAACACGTCAAGTTCTTGAAGATATTTTTTATTTTATGGACTTTGAAGAGGTCTTCTCGCTGATCATTTTGAAAAAAAATTATAAAACTTTATCAATAAATAATAACAATAGGATCAAAATATTCACACACGTGTTAGTTCTATCAGTCATAACCGTTTGAAATTTTCAGTATTTCGCTCCTCTTGTTGTTAGTTATTGATGAACTTTTATAATTTTTTCTTTCCAAAATGATCAGCGAAAAGACCTCTACAAAGTCCACAAGGTAAAAAATATTTTCAAGAACTTGATGCTTTTGTGCTTCACTACCCCATGAAAAGTACAATTATATGTCTAAAATCTGAAACTTTCCTCATTTCTATAGGCCATTCTCATCGTTATGAATGGCTAGCTGCACTTCTAAATCCCGTTTTTGATGTACTTTCATTTAGTGCAAAATTCATTATTAACTCGATTTAAAAATATAGCGGTGCCCCACCTCACCCTATCAAAAGTTTTTTTCTAACCTACTATTATTTAGCTCCTAAGTACAACTTTATTTTTAACCAAAAATAAATAAATACAGGCGAAAGAAAAAACCGAATGAATGTATAAGACAATGCATACACTTGAATAAAGTGCACTTCAAGTGATTCATTTTTTTTTGTTTTATTCGTTAACCAACTAAACAAAGAGACGAAATTTCAGATCTGCATCTTCTAATATATTTAACACATTCAACGCGATTCAGTTTTCTTCAAAATATTGAGTTTGTTCGAGAATCTACTTATAATAAATGCACCTATTTGTCATTGCATTATCTTCTACTGATTATTTATCGTCCTCTTCTTCCCATCATCACATCATGAGTCATGCTTTTGTCATTCAAGGGAAATTCCTTACGTCATTCTTTCGTTCTTTGAAATTCACAGATAGTACACGTAAAGAGGAAAATTCTCAGATTTTCTCCCTTTATCTTGACTCTCTACCTTTTCATATATAAAAGCAACCGGAACTCTGCACTTGTTCACCTGTTGTCCGAAGAATCTGAAACAGAAGAAAGCGTTAGCTCACTTAGTGAAGTGAGCTCTCTGGATGATGATTTCATTAGAATAGGTCTGAAGTCTGGAAAGTGCGACGAAGAAGGTGCTGATGACGAATTAGATTCGCCAGTGTGGAGTGAAATATAACCGGAATCTAATGCAGAATTCATGGAAGATTATCGACTCGCCCAAGAAGTAACTTGTACATCAAGAGATAATACAATTATGCCATCGATTACTATCGCCATTTCGTCAGAGACGAAATTATTAAACTGATGGTTCACGAAACTATTCGGTACGTGGAGCAATACTTGCAAGCACTTGATATCAGCAGACGATCAAAAAGTCATCAAGGGAAACCAACCAATGATATAGAGATGCTCAAGTTTCCTGAAATTATTATCGAAATGGGACTAGTGCAAATGCCGAAACTAGAATACTACTGAAGTAACAGTTATTTGTATGGATCCGAGATCATTCGAAATACAATGGTAAGAGATAGGTTTGAATTACTCCTCAAATTCTGGCATTTTTTGGATAGCAATAAGTACCACTCGAATCAAGATAGACTGCTCAAGTTGAAACCACTTTTGGATTTACCTAAAGCCAGATTTTCATCTGTATATGTTCCTGGTGGAGTTGTTACAATCAATGAAACAATGATACCATGGCGAGGCAGACTTTTGTTCAAATAATATATATCTGGCAAAGCGCACAAATATGGGGTAAAGGTATGCAAGCTAGTCGCTACTAACGGATATACGTGGAATTATATGATCTATACGGGTGAGCAAGATCGAATGGCAGATCTTGGACATGCGGAAACAATAATGATGAATTTATTGGATGGTCTTTCGGGATGCTATCGGACTGTGGTAGCCGATAACTTCTTTGCTAGTATTTCCCTAGCAAAAACTTTGTTGACACACGATACATACCTTATTGGAACATTGAGAAGAAATCGTACCGCATCCAGAAAAGAATTTCTTCAAAAAAAGCTCAAGCGTGGCGAAGCGTACGGACTTCAAAATCAGAAAGGCATAACATTGATCATGTGGAAAGACAAAAAAGATATTTTAATGATTTCCACAAGGCCTTCGCATTCAGCAGATGTAGTTGACATTGGGAAAGCAAATTTTCGAAATGAGCCAATAATGAAGCCAAAAGTTGTAGTAGATTATAACAAAGCGAGATAAGGCACTGATTTATCTGATCAACTATCAGCCTATTATACGTGCCTCAAACGATCTTTAAAATGGTACCGAAAGGTGACATTTGAATTGATTTTTGGGACGGCTATAGTGAATAGTTATTTGGTATACAAGGAAAACAATTCAATAAATAATATGACCATCCTGAAGTTTCGTGAAAGTCTTGTGAGATCTTTACTGCTCGGTATACCATTTGAGAATCTGAAGCCTGGGGCGAAACAATGGTCAACAAGTCAAAGTAAGCGCAATGGAAGAGAGAGAAGAATCTTCTCGCGATGTTCGGAGATGCTGTGCTGGCTGCTACGAGAAAATAAATAAGGCAACAACAATCAAGAGAAACAAGTAATGCTACCGCAAAGAAAGTAAAAACTTTTTGTTGCGATTCTGACAAGTTCTATTGTCTCGGTTGTTTTAACGAGAAACATCATTCTGTATAACAAATGGTTAAAGAGAGGCTCGAGAAAATATATGATAAATCACACACAACCTTTTAACTAGACGAAAAAGGCAAAAAAACGTGCTTTTCTAATTATTTTCTTCCTAAAATATAGCGGGCCCCATCTGTGGGACCCATCGCGTTGAATGTGTTAATTTAGACAAAAAAAATTAGTTTAGTGTATGAAAAGTATTTGATAATACACAGTGGTATTTATACACATCAATTAGAAAATAAATAATTAATTGTTATAGAAATAAAAGCGAAGAGTCTATACTTTTCATTGTTGGAAACGGGATGTCAATTTACATCGCTTCAATATCGTATATTTCCTTCGAAAAATTTTTTTGAGTGAATACTCGAAGTGCTTTTAAGAATCTAGTTGCAAAGAAGAGAATGAATTTTTTAATCTTTAATACATAAATTCGTTTCTGTTTTGAAGAAACTGTGGTGATATTTTCGAAGAAGATTATCAAAATATTTGATACATGAGATTCGATGAGAACTCTTCTCATCTTTTTGAACGAATAAAATCGACGATCTTTATTCCTATTTCTATCAAAAGATATTTCGAAGATATCCACTTTTCTCTGGTCTTTTCATGCACGATAGATGCCGATGAAAAATATAAAGAAAAACACTGTCTTTAGGGAGCATTTCAAAGCTTTTAACTTCCGGCCGTTCTGTCGCATAACTGTTTGGCCGTTCTCATACCGCTCTACCGCGTATTAACCCATTTATTTTAATTAAATCTCGATATACTGTTTCTTGCTTTTATTGTGTCTATACATATACTCGAACCATATTGTCATTTCTCTATTCAATATTTTCTAACTTCTGACTATTCACTGTTTTCAAAAATAAGAATTTTTCAATTTTTCTAAAATATTTTCCTATTCTGTCAACTTATCCATGAGATCCCAAGAGTATTCAACTTTTTCATAAAGCTATTTCTATTCATTCAACATTAGTAACTATCGACGACAAACAAAAAAAACAATACTACTTCGAAATCTACCACAGTCAATCCCTCCTTATATTCAAAAGCCATTACACTTCACTACCAATACACAACTCTAAAAACCGAAAACCACATATCTCATCTAACACCTCATACACATTCCTAACCGCAACGCAACTTTTCTACAATCAACATCATACCCATCAGCAAAAAAGAAAACTTCAGATACATCATTCAACAACATTTTCCTTACGTTCATTCCACTTACCTGTACGGACCATCTCACACACAGAAAACCAACTTAATCGTCAAAATGAGCGCAAACTATTTCCAAAACGTATTTCAAAAAATGTACCCTTCTGATCTATTGTGCGAAGAGGTCAACAGAAGCTTCTTCAGGGCGGTTCGTTTGTGATGTGATGTGATGCGTGATGAGGTGAGTGAGTGGCAACCTTCGCTTCGAAGTGAGCAAAAGAGGTAAACAGAAGTTTCATTATGAATGTTCGTTTGTGATGTGATGTGTGATGAGGTGAGTGAGTGGCATCCTTTGCTTCGAAGTGAGCAAAAGAGGTGAACAGAAGTTTCCTGATGAATGTTCGTTTTTGATGTGATGTGTGATGAGTTGAGTGAGTGGCAACCTTTGGTTAGAAGTGAGCAAAACAGGTCAACAGAAATTTTGTTATATGTATTCCTATGTAAAGTGATAGTGGTGAGGAGGGTTGGTAAGTTAGATTGGGTTTGCCGGACTGTGTGGAATGAAAGAGAGAGCTTTTTTATTTGTGGTGATTGGAGTTCATGGTGTCGAAAATGGGATTCTCTTTGTGGGTGAAATCTAGTTGATTTTGGGAATTATCTGGTTTGTGTCGGGTATCTGTGGAAGTCTGTTTCGGAATATATTTAATTTTATTGTTGATTTTGAATGGTAAGTTTTTTATCGTGGCAGATGATGATGGTGAGTTGAAATTATGTAATTGAGTTAAAATGTGTTCCGTGGAGATTTTTTTCTTGTGGGTTAAGCGATTG